>JAJJMC010031903.1:88309-102426 GCA_023531435.1 Papaver californicum
CCACATTGCTAATATCCCTATAATAAACTTAAAATATAATATGAAAGAGCCACTCCACTCATTGCCAATTGGTTTTGAGTTGGATGCCCGTAAACTTTAACACTTGCGACCAAGCTACCCAATGCATTCCATTAGACCCATCCACTTTGTTCCAAAGTAAGTTCCTCATTTTCCTTTCGAGATCATGAATAACACTTTGGATCTTGTAGCAAAGACAAGTAATAAACTAGGAGGCCTGACAGTACTGACTTAACAAGCGTGAGCCTACTAGCTTTAGATAACATTTGTTGCTTCCACATGGCAATTCTTCTATCAAAACGTTCAATGACCGGATCCCATATGTGTCTAGACTTGAATTTAACCCCCAAAGGCAGACCTAAATAGGTAATCGGTAACTTATCAGTCTTGCAGCCAAGTTTTGTATCCCATAAACTCAGATCATTCACCACTCCAATAGCCACCAAACGAGTTTTACTACCATTAATCTTCAGACCGGATAATACTTCAAAACATCTAAGAAATGAGAATAGATTATAACACTGGTCCCAATCGGCATCCATGAACACAATTGTGTCATCGGCATACTAGAGATGCGAGATTTTACATGTAGGAGAATAATTAAAACCTCTAAAGAAGCCCAGATCTTCATCTCTCCATAAAAGCTTGCTTAGGCCTTCCATAGCAAGGTTAAAAAGTAACGGAGTTAAAGTATCTCCTTGCCAAACTCCCCTATTACTCTTGATTCTACCAAATATCCCACCATCAATAGTAATTGAAAAAGATACAGTACAAATTCAACATTCAATCCACTTTCTCCACTTCTCACCAAAACCCATCACCTTGATAATTGAGTCAAGATATGACCAACATAATCTGTCAAAGGCTTTCTCAAGGTCAAGTTTCACAATCAAACCATTTGAATTATTCTGTAACCTGATATCTACTAACTCATTAGCAATTAGAGTACTATCATGAATTTGTCTACCTTTTAGAAAAGCCGCTTGATTAAAAGATACTCCTTCCGTTTCTAGAAAAGTGTTACTATCACTTTTTCATTTTAGAAAAGTGTTCTAGAAAAAGTGATAGTAACACTTTTGTAGAAACAAATGGAGTATAACCTTTTCGATCACTTCCTTCAGCCTATTTGTTAAAACCTTCGCCACTATCTTGTACACACTACATAATAAGCTAATGGGCCGGTAATCCTTAACCATTTTTGTTTGATCACTTTTTGGAGTAAGAGCAACGTAAATGATATTGATAAGACTCGAGAAAGAGTTATTAGAATAAAGTTCTTGCAAAACAACAAACATGTCAGTTTAATAAAATCCCAACATCTTTTAAAAAAGATGATCGGAAAGCCATTAGCACTAGGTGCTTTTCTTGGCCAAGACCCTTGACTGCTTCCCACACTTCTTTTTCCGAAAAAGGTTCCTCTAGCTTCTCCCTATCCTCATGAGAAATTTTTCCAAATCAGTCCTCATTAATTAGCGGCCTAAAATCAAAATCTTATTTGAAAAGAGTTGTGTAGAAGTCTAAAATATTATTCTTGATTCCTTCCCTTTCTACAATCATCTCCCCAGCAGTATCCTTTAGGCACACAATTTTGTTGGCTCTCTTTCTCGAGCTAGCATATTGGTGAAAATAGTGTGTATTCTTATCCCCCAATCTCAAAGTTTGTCTTGCCTTTTGTCTTGCTTATCTCTCCTTCATAAGCATAAATTTGTCCAAATTAGCTTTAAGTAGTACACGTTCTTTCATGGAGAAGGTTAACTCTCCATTATTTCAATTACTTCCTCTCACACAAACTTGTTCTAAGTGTATCTCCACTCGCTAATCCCGAATATTTTAATAAGCATTGGTTCCATTTTACAACCCATCAAAGAAGCTAAATTATACATCAAATTATATGTTATTTCACTAATAATCGAACTCTTTTCAATGCTCAATAAGGAAATCACCTTTTTTGAGTCAGCACTTAGGAAAACAATCGCATCGTCAACAAACATAAATGCGAGATCATAGTTCCAAGTAGATCAACCTGAAACCTCTGTGTAACATTATGGTAGTTAGCGATAGTAGTTAATAATAATACAATTTCTGCCATGGGTAAAAAAGAAATTAAGACAAGGGATCTCCCTATTTCAACCACTTTAAAACTTTCAATCTTTCGTAAGAATTTCTGTTCACCAACACCGGTAACTGGACGGAACAAACATACCAACGAATCCATCGAATCCAATTTTATTCAAAACCATGTGACCTTAAGATATTCAATAATGTTGTCCATCTCGTATTATCAAACTTCTTCTTCATATAAATCTTACAAATTATACTCGTTTTTAATTTAAATCAATACATTATGCCGCTATCAAAACTCCATCTAGAACCAATATATTCTTCCCTTATTAAAGCCCCAAATAATTTTTTTTATCTTTTATAAACTCTCCTTGAAAATCCGGTACAAGTTTAGGCATAAAC
Source organism: Papaver californicum (assembly GCA_023531435.1). Classification (NCBI taxonomy): domain Eukaryota; kingdom Viridiplantae; phylum Streptophyta; class Magnoliopsida; order Ranunculales; family Papaveraceae; genus Papaver; species Papaver californicum. The sequence goes on from JAJJMC010031903.1 coordinate 90,791, forward strand.
TTCTTTAGTTCTTCGGTCAATAGCTTAAAAATAATCTTACAAACACCTTAGAAATAATCTTATAAACATCGCTAACGATACATATTGGTATGAAATCTTTTGATATACATCAATCTTCTTTCTTAGGAATTAAAGAAATGAAAGAAACATTAATACTCTGATCTAAAAAACCTAATTCAACTATATATACCCTCCAAACTATTCATCTGCAGTTATGCGTCTACGTCTCTTGGATCTCCCAAGACCCTACGCACTTGATTCCCATAGATGACGTCATTTACAGGCCTAGGACTTGATCAACAGTCCTTTGTGCATACTAGTGTTATCCTTCCTCCAACATGACACTTATTGATTTCCTTCAGATACTATACTCAAGGTAATAGAAATTTTTCCTCAAAAATTAGGGTTTAAACTCTTCAAAACTTATATAGATACCTAATTGATTCTTGATAAGTACATACTTTACATGATTTTATTGTCAAATGCATACTAATATTTATTATAATTCTTGCATATTACTTAAAATACTCATGTTTTCATTTATTTGTTTCTATTAGGTGAATCATCCTAATAAGAGTGAAAATATTTACAAAAGATCTAAGGGGTGAAGTACTCCAATTATCCAAAAGTCTAGAGACAAGAAAAGTGGAAATAATTAAACATTCAAATCCAGGAGTTCTTCTCACCATCTTTGAGAGAATTGAAATACGAAGCCAACGTAAAAAAAAATGAGATCGTAACGAGTTCTTTTGAGGAAGCTATGAGCAAAATGGTGAAACCAACTTAGATTTGGTTTAACTTGGATTTGGTTTTTGTTGGTCCTGGTTTGAGCCTGCACGAGAAAAGAAAGAAGGGATATATTTTGGGATTGCCTTTGACGTGAAAATAAGGAGTTTTGATGGATATTGAAGATGTTAAGTTTCCTAATTGGATAGGGATTAAGAGAATATGTTAGTATTTGAGAAGCTTTAGTTTTCTACTTGGATAAGGATCAAAAGGAGGTGAAAATATTTGATGGTTATCAGGATTCCTAGTTGGATAGACATCAAGAGAAGGTAACAAAAGCCTATATAAAGGGGAGCCTAGATACAACTTTCACATATAATTTTCTCTACATTTTAAACCTAGGGTTTACTTTACCCCTTTTGGGGGAAACCATTCATTCTTCTTCTTCTTCGTATTTCCTTGTATTATGAGTAGCTACTTATTTTGTTGATTAAGGATGAATTCAATATTTTATACTTGAAGCTTTATTAGTTATACAAGTTTATTTTTGGAGTTTTAATCATTGTCGCTTGTCTTTACTATATCGAAGGTTTATGAGTAATTCTTAGATTGTTTGGAACGTACACAAAATTAATCAAATGATTATTTTATTAGTAGTACAGAGTTCTGAGATACGTGTAATAGTTCAACACCTTTTACACAAATAGAGAACGTGGGACCTTGCAAAGGTATTATGTGGAGCAATTGCGTGTGAAGAAAACACTAATAAGCAGACCGAGCTTATGCGTTTGATGTTAGTATCAACCTAAATTTATAGACCCTAATGCATTGGACTGGGTTACACCTTGAGATCTTATTCTTGGCGACTCACATGGATAGAATATGGTAGTCGATCGCTTTCGTATCTAGTGACACAAGGAGTTTTGGGGATAACAGAGCCTATTGATATTCTACGATTGGTGATGAATGATTCTGACGAATTATAGATAAGTATACTAATTCAGTCAGCGTTTGGTAATGACGAAGGACTCCCTAATCATCTCTTTGTTTTTATGTCTTTTTAGTAATTAATCAACTAATCCCCCTTAGTATTTCCTTTTATTATAATTTTGCTAATCTAAATAACATCTCAATTACACACTCTCTATGGGAACGATTATTACTACCGCTATATTACCAGTTAATTAGTGGGAAATATCTTAAGTAATTTGTTGCACTTACGGCACGCATCACTTCTACCTAACAAGTTATATCTAAGTACAAGCTTTGTTTGTATTCTTGTGGAACTTACAAGGTATGAGACGAAGAAATCCTTGTATGCTACACCATTTTTAGGGTTTCGCAACGACCCAGTGCAGTTGCAAAATGGACTTGCAACGACAACCAGACGTTGTGAAACATGGTGTTCCATATAAAATTCGCAATGGTTTTTAGATGAGTTAAGTGTTTTTTTATTTCGTAACAGTTTTAGCCATTGCGAACAAACTTAGGAACGACTTCATTTTGTTGCTGAATTTTCTTTGCAACAGCTCACTGTAGTTGTGAATTTAAATTTTGTAACTATAGCAAGTCGTTGCTAAATTTGTAACTAGTTTTATCAGAACGACTAATTTTAGTTGAACCGAATATTCTTAGTTGTTCAAAATTTAACAACAACTCATTGTCGCTCCTAATTTTTTGCGACATAAAAAAAGTCGGTTAATCTTCAGTTGACCAAGTCAAACCGGAGTTCCCTGCAACAATTTCAGTCCAAAACACAGAATACATATAAACATAACTTATTAAAGGAGACATTAAGTGGATATTGAACAAAGAAGTCTTCCATTTGAAAAAACCATAGGAAGAACTTAGGCAAGCATATAAATATTTCTTAAGTTCAGTTTTTAAATAATGAGAAAGGATGATACCTAAGCAAGCATAAAAACATTTCCCAATTAATAAAGAAAATTTCAGTAAACACATAACTGTGAGAAGGGAGTGTGAATTTCTTATTTGTCCAGTCTACGTACTCTGTTTTAACGTAAGAAATCAGAAATATAAGTTCATCAGTTTGACAACCATTGTACTTTACAGAGATGCAAGTACTATGTAGGTTATATACGAATCAGGTGGTACTAATAACAAAAAAGGAAGGAGGAAAATGTATTTCCAGAACACAAATTGCATCCACCAGACTAACTTTAACTTAGCTCTTAGAAGACATTTTTTGTTGATAATCTTTGCACACAGAATCCCGAAAAATATAGTGATCTGGAGAATAGCAACTTGTGGATATTTAGGAATTAGTTGTATGAACTAACGACAGAAAATATTGCATGACGATGTGGTAATCGTGAGATTTTATACTCTTTAACTCTGGAGGTTTAATGCTGACGTAATTGCAAAGATTGGAAGAGAAACTGCTTGACACCCTTAAGTTCTTCAGAATTACACAAAAAACAACTTCTTATTTCCCGTCATGGCGAAAGCTTCATCCGGCATTGTTGTTTTACCAGTCATATCATCCTCTTTCAACCATAAATCTCTTTTAACCCCCATGGATTCCATATCTTTACGTGCATTAGGACTATCTTTCGGCTTGCTATTTCATATTACAGTATTAAGAAGATGCTCAGTTATGTTCTTCTTTATATTCATAACATCTGTAATATATCTGATGGCATTTGAGCCCCAATTTGGCAAATAATGAACAATAAACCTTCGAGAACAACGAGTGGTCTTGAACCCCTTCTTCTGTATTGGCACCGTCTTCATTGTCCTCTACACCTCTTCGCTTATGTTTCTTACCTATTTATGCCGGTTGTTTTCCTTTACCTGGGTTGCTTTTCATATTAGCTACCATTTCTTGAACTTGTAACCCAGTCAGTGGCTATGGAGTTGTACCGTGCTCTTCCACTCCATCGAAATTTGTTTATCATCTTAATACTTGTGTTTTGCTAGCATCCATCTGCGGTATCCATATAACACATTTTCTTAATAAACGATAGATAGTCATCACAAGTTCCTTCTCCACAACTATAACAAGCTAAGTACCCATGGGTTACACATCTAAATAAAGTACCTAATATCGGATAATCATGAATAACCCATAGCAACCTTGCTTTAATAAGAAATTAAGATTTGCTAAAGATGTCGTATATTAATACACCTTCATTCCATAAAAATATTAAATTTTCCACCAGAGGTTCCAAATAGATATCGATATCTTTACTTGTGCTTTTGGGTCCGGTGTCAACAATGCCGACATTGAGAACTCTCGCTTCATACACATGGAATGAGGGAGACTGTAAGGACATAAAATCACCGGCCAACAATTGTGACTAAGACTGAAATATCCATTCGGGTTGAACCCATCCATTGATATCCCAAGATTAACATTTTGTGGTTCCTTATCAAACTTCGGCGAAAAGTTATCCGCACATCATTAAGCTGAAAAATCCACGGGATGACAAATAACATTAGTATCTGACTGAGCTATAGGATGCCAAATCATTGCCTATGCTATCCATGATATATTGTACAACCTCTTCAGCCTTAGAATTACTGGAAAATGTCTTAAACATCTTTTGAGCAACTTTGGTAAGTTTCTTCTACTCATCGTAAACTTTCTTATACCTAGGTTCTTGACAAACATGACACTTAACCAATGTACTTTTATCCTTCTAATATAAAATGCAGTCATTTACGCATGCATCATAGATTATATAATTCATCCCTAATTCTTGTATCATCTTGTTACTTCATGGTACTTAGATGGCAGTGTGTTTTCTTCGGGAAGAAACTCCGTTATCATTTCTAAGAGTGCAGTGACACCGTTCTTTAAAAACCATATTGGGTCTTAATATCATTCACTTTTATAGTAGCATACTATGATGTCTTTCCTAGTGGACATGAAGTGTACAAAGGTTTCACTACAAGAAAAACGGGCTTAAGCGTCTAAAAAATTAGCAAGAGCCCGGAAAATTAGTCGCTTAAAACCTTTCAGCGTCTAAAATTGCAACTGCCAGAAATAATGGTGGCAATAAACATATGTCCACTAATATTTAGCAACGAAAAAATATACTTAATCGCTATATCCTTTGTTCAAGTAATTTATAGCAACTAAAATAGTGATAATGTAGCTATTTACTTTGAGGCACCGACTTCTAGCAACAAGAAAAAAAAGTGGTTGGTCAAACCTCTCTCAGCAACTATGTTTGATCCACAACCAAATATGTTTAATTGCTAGATCCGTTTTTCAAGTAATTTATAGTAGCTAAAAGTTGATCATGAAGCTATTCAGTTTGAGGCACCGAGTTGTAGCAACAACAAAATAAATTGGTTGCTCAAACCTCTCAGCAAGTAAGTTTGAGCCACAACCCAATATGTTTAATTGCTAGCTCTTTTGTTCAAGTAATTTAAAGCAACTAAGAAAGTGGTCATGTAGCTATTTACTTTGAGGCACCGACTAGTAGCAACAACAATATAAATTGGTTGCTCAAACCTCTATCAGCAACTAAGTTTGAGCCACAACCAAATATATTTAATTGCTAGATCCGTTTTTCAAGTAATTTGTATCATCTAAAAGTTGATCATGTAGCTATTCACTTTGAGGCACTGACTCGTAGCAACAACAAAATAAATTAGTTGCCCAAACTTCTCCCAGCAACTAAGTTTGAGCCACAACCAAATATGTTTAATTGCTAGATCTGTTTTTCAAGTAACTTATAGCAGCTAAAAGTTGATCATGTAGCTATCCACTTTAAGGCACCGACTCGTAGCAACAACAAAATAAATTGGTTGCTCAAACCTCTCTCAACAACTAAGTTTGAGCCACGACCAAATATGTTTAATTGCTAGATCCATTTTTCAAGTAACTTATAGCATCTAAAAAAGTGATCATGTAGCTATTCACTTTGAGGCACAGACTCGTAGCAACAGAAAATGAATTGGTTGCTCAGACCTCTCTCAGCAACTAAGATTAAGCCACCACCACATGTTAAAAAATGAATTACTTGGTAAAATCTCTCTCAGCAACCAAGTTTAAGCCGCTACGATCATTTAAAAAAAACAGTTTTTAAAGTACATTTAAGAACTTAATTAATATTTATCTAACAATCTTATTAGGATTTGTTTAATAGAAACATGAAAACTTTTTCAAATCATTGTTTTCATTCACTATGAGCAAATGTTTGGATGCACAAATTAATTTTTTTTTAACATGAGTCGATTAAATTAACTATATTTATCTAACAATCTTAGTTGGTGGAAATAAATACTTCTGACATTTTCTGTAATAAGATGTGTATGTAGGAATAGGGAATGATAAACTAGATGTTAATGATCTCAATGTCAAATTATATACAAGAGATGAATATGGATGATAAATTTTAAAGTAGAGAAGAATATTCAACTCCGGCCATTGCCTTAGAATACGGTACCCACCGTCACCGACCAACATATAACTCCATTTTGTGAGGCGTTGTGTATCATTTGGCTAGATTTCAATTTTTCGCATTTTAGCCACAGTGCATTTTCATCATGACCATCCCTGGTTACAATTCCCTGTTTTATCAGAGGAAAATGATGGCACCATTTTGATAACAGTAAACACGCCTCCATAAATCACTAGTCTGCACATTTTTAAACATGTGCCCAAACAAGGTTTTCTTTGTCAAAAAGAAAGGGTAAAAAATCGAGATTTTATCTAGAGCGTTAATGGCATAGATCACTAGACTACACATTTTTAAACATGTGTTACAATTCAGAGTCGGACTTGATTCAGACATGACAAAAGAAGGAGACAAACAGTAATATATTACTCAAACATGAATTAAGATGTAATGTTAAAGAATTCACCATGTTTTGAGATGTAATGTTAGAGAATTCACCACTAACTGAACACCCCTACACAGCAGCAAACGTTCATATTTTGTACCGATACCAACAACATTTACGATTGTATTATAACCATTGAGAGACAGGTTCATTCTGAAAATTGTGTTTCTGAGTTAACTTTTCTTGAATAGCTTCTCGCTCACATGAGATCTTCGCTTCAGTTTTGCTTATCTGAATTTTTACCTCTGAAAGTGCAGTTTCATATACGCCTTTGCTGGTGCAGAGGTCATCATATTTCACCTGCATTGCATCCAATACTTGAACATGGCTTTCGACTTCTTTATCAGTGTTAAATGAAGACCTCCAATGGTTCTTAACTCGATTAAATCCTTCCCGAAGCCACTTAATATTGAATTCCAAGGTCTCAGCATCTTTGATGAATCCTTCCCATCTCTCCAGCAACCACCATCGAGGTGCTCCAGGTGCGTCTGCATATATACAAATAATTGCATGTCCAGAGTTGAGACGATTAAAGACATAACACATAACTAAAAAGAAGTATGCATACCCAAACTCTCTTAGTGAAAGGATTGTATTTCTAACACATTGTCTTGTCTTAAAGCATGTTGAGACATCTACAATTTGCATTAACTACCTCACAAACTACAGATTCTACAGTAAAAATGGCCCAAGATGGCTAAACTTCATCGTCTTGCTATGATAATCGTCACAAACCAATATAAAGAAGCAAAAGCATGAAAGATGTGAATCTTGCTATGATAATCGTCACAAGCATGAATGTATGTGAATTAGAAATTGATTCTTCCAAATGTGGGATGAAATGGAGTTTACTTTAAAAAAGAGAAATTACATTTGATAGATTGAAGAAAAAAATGAAAAGTGGAATCAGACCTATTATTACAATGACAAACTTACCATTTACAGGGACATTACATGATTCTGAAAAGCAAAAGCATTGTTGCCAAAACAAAACAAAACCAAGCCAGAAAAAATGAAAAGACAAAAGGTCTAAATGATCATATACAAATTCAAGATAAAAAACAAATGAAATTATTCAAATTGAAACAAACACACACAGTAATCACTACACCTACTATAGCTCAGCAAAATTCAAACATAGTTAAAAGAAGAATAGAATCTGAAAAGGCAAAAGTAGACACTTTTAGTACTAAGCTATAACATATGTCAAAAATCAGTAGATTTCAGATAATAACACTATAAAATGATAATTTATCACTCATTTATACATAATCACAAAGACCCAAAGTATGAAAATGATGGAATTTATCGAACTAAATACCCCTTGTTTTGATATTCTTAGAATCAATCAAAAAATAAAAATAAATAACAAAAACGTAGTCATTGTCAGGTAGCCCAAACATGATGTTTACCAGATTCATAGAGAATACCATTTAAGAGGAAAAAAAACTAAAATAAGAAATTGTATAGATTGAAAACCTGGTAGCCCTCACAATACCTATACCAGCAGCAAAATCTTTTAGAACCCAGTCACGCCTTGTCCCAATTCTCCCTTCACTTTGACACCATGTTTGGATCTCAATGACATCACCCTTATCCATCCATAGACATTAGAGGAAAAGAAAAACATAAACAAATTTAGTAACTCAGACATCTCAAAATTCAGTAAATCAACTCAGCACCTTTAGAATAATGACCTTCATCCCATTTACTACAAGCAACAGATTGACCAAAAGGACCATATCACAACATATCATACTCTGTCCTACACACAGACAGAAATACCCAAAATTAAAATCTACAGAAAAGAAACAAGTAGGAGATCGACAAAAAATTGTTAATAGAAATGATAACCATTGAGTCAATACCTTGTAGCATCAGACGACACTGTATGGGAATCAAGCTGCCAATAAATGAAAGTGAAATCGTCAATTGAGGACTCTCCCAAGATCTGGGAACTTCACATTTGAGTACAAAAAATTATATAATCGGTACAAAAATCCAGGAACCAACAAAGGAATTCACAAAGCCCACCTCTTTGAATCTAATAATATTGGGATGTTGTAAAGATCTATGGTTCGTAATCTCTCTTTGCACATTCTCATCAATCTGCAAAAACAGATAACCCATATTAGAAAATCAAATTTCCAAAATTGGAATAGAAGAAGAAGAAACTTACTTGAGATTGACAGGAAAGAGAAGAAAACCAGGGATAAAAAACACCCATTTTCATTGCTTAGTTTTTTCATTGCTTAGTTTGTTCGTGAAGTTGAATATGGAACCCTAGTTTTCACCTAAGGCGGCTCAATTGGGGGAGAGAGAAAAGCAAATGCCCAAAATGAAAGAGAAAATTTTGTGTAGGGTTTTGATAAAAAATAATTGACGGTGGTGATGGTTCCTCATACGGATCATGGATATATTTTGATGGTCCAGATTCGTTGTTGAATGGTCATACGGATTGTGGGTTAGTTACCATTTTGTGTTAGTTACCATTTTGTGTTACTTAATATTTGTTTTTCATTTGTGTGTTAGTTACCATTTCTCCTATCGTAACGTAACGAATTTTGGAAATTAGGATTCATCAAAAATATTTGTTTTTTTTTGTAATTAGGGTTCTTAGTTTGTCATTTGTTTATAAGTTATGATTTGATGAATTGGGTTGAACCCCAATAGATGTTCATTTAATTTGAGTAAGATCGATCAAAATGAGTGTATTCAAGTCGATTTTATACAAAATTGAGTGAATTTTAGTGAAATTGATGAAATCATAGTTTGATATCGTTAGATTTGTTAGATCGATAAAAAATGAATAAGTTTGATCGAAATTGGATAAAATTCAATAAATCAAAGTGAAATCGATAAAATATTGATATAATTTGAGTAAGATCGATCAAAATTTAGTGTATTCTAGTCTGTTAGATAAAAATTGAGTGAATTTTAGTGAGATTGATGAAATCATAGTTTGATATCGTTGGATTTGTTAGATTGATAAAAAAATGAATTAGTTTGATTGAGATTGAATAAAATTCAAAAAATCTAAGTGAAATTGATGAAAAATTGATATAATTTGAGTAAGATCGATCAAAATTGAGTGTATTATAGTCTGTTCGATAAAAAGTTGAGTGAATTTTAGTGAGATTGATGTAATCATAGTTTGATATCGTTAGATTTGTTAGATCGATAAAAAAATGAATAAGTTTGATCGAAATTGGATAAAATTCAATAAATCTAAGTGAAATCGAGTAAAATTGATGAAAAATTGATATAATTTGAGTAAGATCGATCAAAATTGAGTGTATTCAAGTCGATTCGATAAAAATTGAGTGAATTTTAGTCAGGTTGATTAAATCATAGTTTGATATTGTTAGATTTGTTAGATTGATAACAAAATGAATAATTTTGATCGAAATTGGATAAAATTCAATAAATCAAAGTGAAATCGAGTGAAATTGATGAAAAATTGATATAATTTGAGTAAGATCGATCAAAATTTAGTCTATTCTAGTCTGTTCGATAAAAATTGAGTGAATTTTAGTGAGATTGATGAAATCATTGTTTGATATCGTTGGATTTGTTAGATTGATAAAAAAATGAACTAGTTTGATTGAGATTGAATAAAATTCAATAAATCTAAGTGAAATTGAGTGTAAAATTGATATCGTTTGAGTAATATCGATCAAAATTGAGTGTATTCTAGACTGTTCGATAAAAAATTGAGTGAATTTTAGTGAGATTGATGAAATCATAGTTTCATATCAATGGATTTGTTAGATCGATAAAAAAAATGAATAAGTTTGATTGAGATTGAATAAAATTCAATAAATCTAAGTGAAATCGAGTGAAATTGATGAAAAATTGATATAGTTTGAGTAAAATCGATCAAAATTGAGTGTATTCTAGACTGTTCGATAAAAAATTGAGTGAATTTTAGTGAGATTGATGAAATCATAGTTTGATATCGTTGGATTTGTTAGATCGATAAAAAAATGAATAAGTTTGATCGAAATTGGATAAAATTCAATAAATCTAAGTGAAATCGAGTAAAATTGATGAAAAATTGATATAATTTGAGTAAGATCGATCAAAATTGAGTGTATTCAAGTCGATTCGATAAAAAATTGAGTGAATTTTAGTCAGGTTGATTAAATCATAGTTTGATATTGTTAGATTTGTTAGATTGATAACAAAATGAATAATTTTGATCGAAATTGGATAAAATTTATAAATCAAAGTGAAATCGAGTGAAATGGATGAAAAATTGATATAATTTGAGTAAGATCGATCAAAATTTAGTGTATTCTAGTCTGTTCGATAAAAATTGAGTGAATTTTAGTGAGATTGATGAAATCATAGTTTAATATCGTTGGATTTGTTAGATTGATAAAAAATAAATTAGTTTAATTGAGATTGAATAAAATTCAATAAATCTAAGTGAAATTGAGTGTAAAATTGATATCGTTTGAGTAATATCGATCAAAATTGAGTGTATTCTAGACTGTTGGATAAAAAATTGAGTGAATTTTTGTGAGATTTAAAAAATCATAGTTTGATATCGTTGGATTTGTTAGATCGATAAAAAAATGAATAAGTTTGATTGAGATTGAATAAAATTCAATAAATCTAAGTGAAATCGAGTGAAATTGATGAAAATTTGATATAATTTGAGTAAGATCGATCAAAATTTAGTGTATTCTAGTCTGTTCGATAAAAAATTGAGTGAATTTTAGTGGGATTGATGAAATCATAGTTTGATATCGTTGGATTTGTTAGATCGATAAAAAAATGAATAAGTTTGATTGAGATTGAATAAAATTCAATAAATCAAAGTGAAATCGAGTGAAATTGATGAAAAATTGATATAGTTTGAGTAAGATCGATCAAAATCGAGTGTATTCAAGTCGGTTCGATAAAAAATTGAGTGAATTTTAGTGAGATTGATGAAACCATAGTTTCATATCGTTAGATTTGTTAAAACGATAACAAAATGAATAAGTTTGATCGAAATTGGATAAAATTCAATAAATCTAAGTGAAATCGAGTGAAATAGATGAAAATTGATATAATTTGAGTAAGATCGATCAAAATTGAGTGTA
>JAJJMC010031903.1:102436-125620 GCA_023531435.1 Papaver californicum
TGAAAATTGATATAATTTGAGTAAGATCGATCAAAATTGAGTGTATTAATTTTGAACCGTTAGACTGGTGATCCGTATGAGTATAAGATATTAATTTTGAACCGTTAGATATGTGATCCGTATGAGTATAAAATATTAATTTTGAACCGTCAGATTAACGATCCGTATGAGTAAAAGATGTACTTCTAGAATCAACTTGAAAGATTAATCTTGAACCTTCGGTTAAAACCCTATTCATTTTACTTATTGACCATAAAGTTTCTATTATTTACGTTTAATACCCTTCTATACACTCTAACCCTAAGTTTCATCACTTCTCCCTTTGACGCCTCCCTCCCTAAACTTCTCCTCCTCCATCGCTGAACTTTTCCGCCTCCATCACTGAACTTCTCTAAACACCAAACACCACAGTTGCTCTTAGCTTTTCACCATGAGACCAACTTCATGTCACGGCAATTACCATTCTCTCATATCGATTCATGCTCATCTTCAGTCGGGCTCAATCTCTCCTTGGTTTACTGCCATGGCTTCAACACCTAACATCTCTCCGACAAACCATCAACAAGTTCAATACCAGCTTCTTGCTCTTCAAACCATCAACAAGTTCAGTGAAAAGACCCAAATTCTCACAAACACCATCATCTGTAACACAGCCATATCCTTCATTTCTAAACTCATCTCTAAGCGTCCATTCGTCCTTCTGTCTAATCCTCATAAAACCCTAAAACCCAAACTCGGTTTCTTTAATTCTAAAGGCATTTATGGAGTCGACCTTGCAGACATCATCTCAAAGGACAGTATGCTTCTGAAGAAAGGTTTGAATACAGGAATTGCCCCTTCCTTTAATATCTTTAAGAGCATTGTTCATACTGATGAAAACGTAAATAAACTGATTAGACGAAATACATGGGTTCTCAGCATAAATCCTGTTAAAAGACTTATGGTCAATGTCAGGCTTTTGAGCAAGAAGTTCCTCATCTAATGAACGTATTCCAAGGGGAGTTGAATTACAAAGAGCTGCTTCACAACTGAAGATTTGTTGAGATGATTACAAGGCAACGGTATGTAGATCTTCTGATTTTGCAAGTTGTAGCGCACATAGTTTGCACCTTTTTGTTCAGTTTTTACTACTCTTTAAGGTTTTAGCTCTGTGCTTGTTTCGTTGTTTGAAAAATGAAAACTCTTATGTATGAATAACTCGAGATATCACATGGATTAATAGTAGTTGTATGTGTTTCTTCGCTATGGTTGTCTAAAACTACTGTATGGATGTCTGAAATTTTGTTCTAAATCATGGTTGTACTTGGATTACTGCTTGTTGATGTTGCTTTATATTGTTGCAGGCTGACACTCATTTGAAGCCAAAGAAGTCAAACAAATCTCAAGTTTCTTGAAGTGGTACATCATCTGAAATTCTTAAGTAGCAGTATGAGTACGCTATTTGATGGACTTGAGAAATATATCAGGTCATATACAGGGTAGTAGAAGACAATGGACTCTCTTATCATCATCTCAGTACACTGTATGTATGTGTATATCTGGACTATGGACTCTTGCTTTAGGACTTCCTAAACTTTGTAAAACCAAATCTGGCATTTCTGAGTGCCCCGGTAAGTTACTTACCTGTTTTCATTTTGATTTTTTACTAGCTTATTGTACTTATTATTCTGGTTTTGATTCGGGTATATGTAATATGATCGAATTCAGCTCTACTTCATTTGTCTCCTAATTCACCGGATGCGAAAGTGTTCAAGGATTTTAATAGCATTACTAATGGAAATACTACTAGTAGTAGTACTACTCCACCGGCGGCACCCACAGGTAAGTGCACTATCTTTAGTAAATTTGTCGTAATTGGAGCAAGCAGCCTTTGAAATAATTAGATGCATGCCACATGATAAATTGAATTGCTAATTTTGAGTTAGCAAACTGTGGCAACATTCTCCGGTTGTCCGTGTTTTTATTAGCGGTCATAAGAATATGATGATGCAGTATTTTTGGTGTAATTTTGTTCCATATTCTGATTTTGTGTTACAGAAACTCCAAAGAGGGCAGCAGTAATGCAGGATCAAGTCCACAAGTGAAGAATGGAGGTGGAGTGAGAATGGATAGATGGCTGTGATTCAAAATGATGGGTGGTGTTCTTTTATGGTGTTTGACATAATATTGAATTAGATACATATCTTTCTTGAGTGAGGCCATATATGTTTTTGATGTAGTGTTCTTTATGTTTTGCTTTAAGATTGTGGAGATTGTAAATATTTTTTAAAGAAAATATTAGATTATATTTTTTTTCCTTTTCCTTGAAGAGTGTAATTTTCTTAAGAAATGATATATATGGGATAATAAAATTTAATTTGGTTCATAATTTATTTGGTATTAATTTTAATTTAAATTATGATTTGGGATTATGTAAATCAAAATAGTGAAGTAATTTTTTAGCGAGCAAAAAATTTGATTAGCTTAAATACTCTAGCAACCAACTTTAAGCCAATTAAAATCTGAATTCTAAAATAATTTGGAAGCTCAAAAATTTAAACAATCAACTTGAGTAAAAACTTTGATACCTTCAAAGTTTAAGCAACCAACTTCAGGACAATCAAAAGTAGAAATCGCTTGTAGCAAGCAAAATCACTTGATCGCTTAAAATTTCAGCTAAGTAAAATCAGGTTTAGTTGTTCCATGCATCTTCCAACTAGGTAGTTTAATAGCTCCTAAGTCACAAGCTGCTTCTAAAGAGAAAAATTTTTTGTACCTCAAAAGCTTGAGCAACCAACTTCAGGCCAATCAAAATCATAAATCACTTTTACCGAGCAAAATTTTTGATAGCTTAAAACTTTAACCAAGCAATTCAATAAATTGTTGCTCCATGTCTCTATCAACTAAGTAGTTTAATTGCTTTAGAATGATTGGTATATCTGAAGCGATTGATATGTTACTTGCTATATTGGTTGGTCTAGATGTTAAGCAATCAAAATTTTACTTGCTCCATGTTAGTTGGTCTGATGTTAAGCAATGAGTAAAGCAATCGCTTTAGGTAAGTTGGTTTATTACTAAACCGATTGCATGGTCGCTCAAGGCTTTGAGATACATGGCTTTGGGCAACCAACGTAGCGAGTGCCACTTTTAGTCGCTATAACGGTTATAGCGACTTAAAAGGGGCTTTAAGCGACTTAAAACGACATGTCGCTAAAACCCGTTTTTCTTGTAGTGTTTTCTTGCACTATCATGAGTATATTTACGTTGCATCAATGTGAACCCTACTACATAATTTAATATTCTCATCTCGACCTTCTACAGCAGGTTCGAAAATAATATCGGCAATAGGATCAACCTTGTCGGCCACATCTTCTACATTATCATCTATATCTCGTACATCGTCAACTACATCTCCTCATACATTTTCAGCTTCATCTCCTAGACTCTCAGCTACTACGAAACTTTCCCTATGAAAACGTTACATCGTATATGTTAAATTATTATTATTTCTTAGCAAATGAAATGAAATTTTACTGAGTGGTTGTAATCATTTACCATTCTTGTAGTAATTACAAGGGCATGTGATTCTTGTAGTAATTACAAGGACATGTGAATAATGTATTCCCACCATATTTATGAAAAAACTCTATGAATGACACGACTCCATTATGTGTCGAGAAGATTTATGGCCACAACTCGTCTAACCCTTATCATATTTCATTACCCTACACCGGTGATTCCTAAAGAATATATATATATGTTAGGAAGGCACATCAAATACTTATCATACTGATAACTAAAATACTTATTCTTCAATTATTCTTTTTATTTTGTTATTCAATATATAGCACTGAAGTTGAAGTTCTAAATTTTTTCATATTTTTCTTCTTTTTTCATACAAAACAAGAAACTGAAGTTTAAGTTCTAATAAAATTAATTAAAGCTCTAATTATTTTTCTAGCATATTGCAGGAAGTTTTATTTGAACATCTTAATTTGATGCAAATATAAAAATGAAATTAAAAATTAAAAATATCTCACAGAGAATGAAGTGAGGAAATTTATAAAATAAAATCAACACCGTCTTTAAAAATAAACCATCATCAAAACCCAAATCTCACAATAAACCAAATCTAGTAAACAACCAGATCTCACAACAATGCACCTGACCCTAAATTAAACCTAAAATTTCTGAAACCGAAACCATAAGATAGTGCAGTAGAGAAACAAAAAGAAATTATACCCAAATTTCTCACAGCTAACATGTGATGAAGATATGTGCTTCTAACTGCAAAGATGAAACAAGTGAATACCATTAGTTAACAAGAACTACAAAGATGAAACTAGACCTAAATCTTAACCTAAAAAATTTACAGTGTTGGTCGAGAACTAAATGACTTACTTACACACATCTTCAGTTGGTCGAGTATTGGCGGCAGTATTGATGAGTTTTTTCAGACATGATTTAGATGTAGGTATAAAGAGGGAGAAAAAGAGTAAAGCAAATAATGTATGGCTCTAACATAGTCTTACAATTCATCGAGAGGGAAAAAACCCCGCTTCAGTGAAAACAAGGGTGCAATCCTCATATTCAATCTCAGTTCAAAATTTTGGGTGGATATCAATTCAAACTATTGTCATCCAGTCAAACTAAAACATATGTATAATTTAGGTGTTGCCATGCAAACGAGCAGACCGCACATGTACTTTAGCCTTCCATTGTTAATTACAATAGCCAATAAGCCGTTTCGAATTTTGCAACTGCACTAATTCGTTACTAAATTTAGTTGTGAATTCGCAACGTCTTAAGAGCCATTGCTAATTTGGGTTGTTAATACCCAAATATGATGTAGTGATTGTTTGCTTCATACAAAGAATGCAAACTGTAAGTGTGCGAGATGTTTTCCTTGTAATACAAAGAAGAAAGTGCACACATGTGTTTGTCAATAAGAACCGTGCACTAGTTCGTGGGCTAACCAAAGTGGTTCGCGAACATCAAGCAAGTTGGACTTCAAGAACTTCCAATTTCATCATTTATTTTTTTGGTATTTACAGAAACATCCAAAATGTGCATAGTTCGCGAACTCACAAATTCAGTTTGGGAACTCAATTGAGATTTTGAAGTTTGCATAAACCACCAAAAATTACACAGTTCGTGAACAAATAAAAGTGGTTCGCGAACTTAATATTAATTTAGTGTTCAAAAACGTCCAAGTTATGCATCGTTCTCGAACTCATAATTTCAGTTCATGAACTCAATACGCAACTTAGAGTTATTTGAAACCTCAAATGAGATAAGTCTTTTGAAATTCTCTTATTTGAGTTCTAGTTTCGAGAACTGTCAAGAACAAGCTTGATCTCAAAACTTCACAAAATAATAGCACGAAGATAATTTTATGATAGGATTCTTCTTTGTACATCATCAATTACTAAAGCTAACGACATCGTCTTAAAATAAAGATAAGTAGAAAAAAATAAGTCAAATAGGATAGTCATCCTTCACTTACCTCTGTTGATGAAGTTCTCATTGATATCTTCGTATGATCTGTCTTCAATCTTTAAGGGTATTCGGTGAATTCTAAGACCTAATTTCCTAATTTATTCCTAGTATGAAACCCACTTTAGTATGTTTAAAACAAGAAATAGCTTTGGTCATCGAACAATGACAACAAGCTTGAAATACCGACACTTGCGGGCTCAACCGAGCAGTTCTATAACAATCTCCCTTTTTGTCAATTTTAATAACAAAACTATTGATTACATATGAACTTTTGAAAATATAAACATTCAGCTCAAATGCCATTATGCTTATTTATTTTTTGAAGCTTCAACATCTTTAACATTTTTCGTTCTTCAAAGTTTTTCTTTTATGGTTATGTATGTGTTCATTATACACTTTTTTGTTGAAGATATGTAGTATGATAACAACTTTCAAAAAACTCCAATGTGTCACATGGATGAAATACTAATCCACTGAAGTTGTTTTGCCTTAAGTAGTACCTTTACCTGCTTAAAGTTCATCGTACCAAAACATAAAGAGATACTACTATATAGATATTTTCTCCCCCTTTGTGTTTATATGTCTATCTTTGCTACATTTGACGCTTAACGAACAAACTAATTCACTCCACCTTATACAATGTTCTTAAAAGTCATATGTCTTTAATAGATTGCTACTACTAATTCTCCCCATTTTTTTCACAAATGGAAAAAGGTATCGAGAATAGGATCTCAATGAGTTACGCCTTTAAGAGATTATCAAGACTAAAGATAACATATCATCAAAGATGATTCCACTATATTTCGCAACTTAGTTTCTTCACAATAGATATATAGAGGTATAATACTCTCCCACAAAGATATAACAATTTAGCACAATTTCAAAATATGAACTCTACCCCATTTGTTGGCATTCTCAAAGAGAACAACAAAAGTGACATTTCTAAAGAAAAATATTTTATTGGACGTTAAAAATTTACAAGTAAATATGTACCCATTATGATCAAAAGTTATTCCTCTTAGCCAATTATGAACATAAAAATTGAAAGCACAAATTTTGAGAAACAATCGTCATGAGTTCATGTTCTTTTCATAAAATATGATAACAAAGAAATATCTCATAGAAATCAAGCAATACACAATAAATAATCGTTTTAGAGTGTTTTTTCTCGACTACCTTTGGAGGAATCGATAGTTTACGTTTGGGTTGAAGGTATTTGGGACTCAAATTGACAATCACAGGAGAAGTATTATGCACGGGCGGGGAAGTGGTGAAGTTATTAGGAACCATAAAAATATACATGTTTTATTAATCTTTTTAATTTATGTCATAATAATTATTTTTTTCGTTCTTTTCCATTTGTAACTTTCAGTTAACCTAATTAAACTATTTTTGTACATTGCATGTAGACATCATAATATTTTTCAAATTTAAAAAGAAGGGGGTACCTAGTACACCACTAACTTTTTCATTCGTGAACCTGTATGGACAAACCCTTGTTATAGATCTCTAATAATAAGATCCTTGTTCTTGATTGTATATCAAGGTCAAACTAGTATTGATGGTTTTGTAATAGTGGTAAATAAAGTTATCGTTCGCTCGAACTTGTGAATTGAATTAAGATTTAATAAATTAATTTAAACTAAATATATACACAAAATATGAAAATAATATCAACAAATACTGAGGTATGGATTTCACCATTAAACAATTAAAGTGATTCAAAATAATTAATATTCATGCAATTCTTACATTTAATTTGATTTTAAAATATTGCAATAAGTAGATTTTCAAAATAACAATTGTATAACAAAAGCATGGAACATCTAAAACCTAGGCCAAAGCATGTACCATCTAACGAAATCACAATTGCTTAACAAAAATCATTAAATCAATTATTAATCAAGGAAAATAATCATAAAAGAAATTGCAAAAATTAATTCAAATAGAAATATACCACTTTTATTGAAACAGTGGCTTCCTCCGTCACCTCAGCATATGGGGTTTAGCTCATCTTTCCCAAGACACTCTCAAAAGGTTGGTACATAGCTCAAAAGTGCTTGAGAAGAAGAAAATAAACAATAAACACTAAATCAGGAAAACTACAACGTTTTTAAATGTTGCAGTATTCACTGTTACAAAACAAGTGTTTCAGATTCAAAAAAATACGTTGCAGAAACAGTTGTTATAAATACGACTGTTTCTCGAAACTGTTTCCTTCAAATGAATTAGCCACAGAATCTGCGACTTTTCTTGAGTGTAGTTTGTTCTTCTTCTTCTTCTTTCACGAGATGAACTTGATTTTTTCTGATTTTTTTCTGATGCTATTTTGGACGAAGCCAACCCCCTTTACTTGTTCCCATCGACTTATATTTATAGTACATCACCACATAACTCGATTAACTCCTCCAAATCATCCAAAATCTTCTCACAATTGATGAAATATTATTTCGGTGATTATTTTTCATGATATTGTTTCTGTGTTTAAACTCGTGAGTACTATATCTTCGCATTGTCTCCTCTTATTTTTCTAACAACATATCGATTAGCATAAAAACGATTTCCAGTGAAATAGGAAACTAATTCCATGTTTCACGTGAGACGATCTTGCCCTGGTTTTCTTCCCTATTTAGCGCAGACACTCGTGAGATTTCTTTAGTCTTCTAAATTTCCTAACTTGTACAAATTCTTACACAAATAACAAGAAGATATACTGTCTTAAAGCCCTCTAACTCACGTATACAATTTCATGCAGATTCATTTTTAAGCTTCCCGCCACAAAATCCTTTTGAATTTGATATGGGTGTCTTTATAAACTTGTGGGTGTATTTAGCCGGAGTTGGGTGCCTTTATCCAAAATCATGGGTGCCCTAATCCAATATGAAGGTTCCTTTAACACTTTTGTTGGGGGTGTTTTTAACACTTTTTTAACCCAATTTTCTCCACAAAAGTTTATTCTTCCAAAAACCCTAAAAGCACGTAAAATCATATTATTAGTACCAAAATATGAGGACTATTAATACAAGTACGAGACTAAATAAGACACAAAAATGTGTCTATCAAGTATGTATCTGAACTGTTCAAGATCCGAATTCCAACAAGAACAAGTCTTGTAATCTATATTTCAAGATACGAATTCAACAAGAATAAATCTTATAGGATCTTTACAATCGAGCTAAAAACTATCTAGGTTGATTAAGTACTACTTGTAATATTTTAATTATACAGGTAAACATTATAATGCGGAAAACAAATAACACAAGTCACCAGAAAACGTGTTAACGAGGAAACTGCAATCTAATAGTAAAACCCAGGGACCTCGTCCAGTTTGAACCCCACACTGTGTTAAGCCACTACATACACTAGCCTACTATCAGACTTCGGACAGTAATGCAGAGACAGAATTAACCCTTCAAGCAATTCAATTTTAGTTGTGCTCCTTACATCTCTTGGATCTCGCAAGATCCTAATGCGCACTTGATTCTCCAAGATGACGTCCTTTACAGGCTTAGGATTTGCTTCAATCTAAAGGAAAGACTTTAACTAACCTGACTCTAATAGGTAGCCTATTGATTTCCTTTAGATATGTTTCAATAAAGGTAATGGAAATTTGTTTGCATATGAGGGATCTTCAAGAGAAAAGAAGATATCAATCAAACCTCAAACATTACGATAACTTACTCTCTTCCAAAGGTTATAAAGATTCCTAATCGATTCTACCTCATAAGATCAAGTTTATCCTTGTATCTCGTTTTTTATATATACGCATCACAGAAATTTCAAAGCCGTAATAAATTAAATCCTCGTTATTTCATATACATCTATGTGAACTATTCGTATAAGACAGAACACGCTGATTATACGAAATTGCGAACATTCAGAATAGAGGCTAAGCCATATCTGAATAAAAATGCTTATTATATGCATACTATCTAATTGCAGAGTTGCATCAAGCATAATTTCAAGTTGTAAACTTCCATGGCTGAATCTCTTGAAAATGTTCTGTATGCACTGCATAAAAATAAGCATAAAATGCTAAAATAATCTTGTACAATTGAGAAACTATAAACAGCCCATAAATATGGCTACGATATTAATAAATATCAGAGTTAGTGGTGTGTAGCAATTATCATGGTACTAGCAAGTGCTATCCTGGCGAAACCTAGTCATACTCTCAATACCAATAAGTAGCATACATATATGCCAAAAAGCCAGAAAAAGTAAAAAAACTAACAAAGCTCGTGCCAAACAGGCCATATCGCCATCAATGCTGGACTAACTCATTAGCGCTGGCCAATAGCGTTAGCGCTGCACTAGCGCTGGCCAACAATGCTAACGTTGAACTAGCCTCATCACTAACTTGTTACCGCTGGCCAACGACGCTAGTGTTGCACTAGCCCCAGCATTAACTTATTAGCCCTGGCCTTCTCCCCAGCACCATTGCTCGTATTTTCCTTCTTTTATGGTGCTAACTTTGCTAGGCCTTTCTAGTAAAATCATGAATTGTGCTAGCACCATCCTGAGTTCACGACTCCATCAATTCCTACGAGAAATCAAATCATGTTACATGGGGGGATAATTCATGCGGTTTTGGTATGGCGGTTACAGCAACATGTGGCGTGGTAACACCCCATGATCTGGAAGTTACAAGGTAGTGGTAAAGCTGGAGCAGTTAATGGGATAATGGAATCGTAGTTTTCCAAAAACTTCCAGGGATAATGGGCGGTTATACCATTATCCCCACGACTTCCACTACTCCATCTTTTCACTACTTTAACTATTGTACAAGGAAAAGATACGTGTGTTCCCAAACTGTTATAAATAGGCTCCTTAGGCCATTTCAAAAACACAACAAGCTTACAATTCTAATAAGCTCTGTGATTTCTGTCAATTGTTCTACAATACACACAATTCAACACACATAATTCCTTCAACTTTCTGTGCTTCCCTCCCCAAAGATCAACCCATTTCCACTCATTGTAACTGAAGCAGGGCAGAACGGCTACTATCGTGGTTTAGGCTTGCTCTGTACGATTTTAATCTCTGAATCTAAATAAAGTACTTCTACAGTATATTGTTTTGCCTAGAATAAATTTTTAGGTATTAACAATTGGCGACCATAGTGGGAGGTCATTCTCTCGGTCACAAATCCAATTTTTTTTATCTAAAAATCAATTTTTCAATCAGTCAAAAATGGTAGATCTTAGATCAGGTTCAGCAACTAATCCCAATTCAGGTTCAAAACCCACTTCGGAATATGGTAGCACCAGTGGTGGAGTTCCAGAAATTATTCCTCAAAACATCACCACTAAAAACACCAAAAATTCTCTTCATACCACTGAAAGCGCCAAAAATAAGGAGCATGCGCCACCTACCATGGTTGATTTGATGAAGAGGCAAGATACCTTGGCTGAAACTCAAATAGCCATGGCAACTACCCAGATAGAAGTTCTTACTTTTCTTAAAACTCTAACGGAGAAGTTATCACCAGAGCAACACCATCGCCAAATGGAGAAAACTAATAACTCAACTACCGAAGGCATCAAATCCAACAACAGCCCCCAGAATCAACTCAAGGACAAGGATCGACCGAGACTTCAAGTCAACCACGACAAACCAAGACGGATCTGACAATCCCAGATTTCCTCTTTCCCATGGAGGAAGTCTTCGAACTACTAGAATTATGGGTGCAAAACGGAGCTATCAAGTTACCACCTGCGCGACATCCGCCCACCGAAGAGGATATGTCCAATCCGAAATAATGTCACTTCCACAAATTCGTCAATCATCCCACCAGTGGGTGCAATGGCTTAAGAAATATCTTCAAAGAAAAGATCAACTCAAGAGAACTATGCCTGGGGACTAAAGGCGTCCACAGAGATCCTCTCCCATTCAGAAGCTTCACTCTCTCTGGGGACTCAGTCAACAAGAATGTCCAATCCATGATAAAGAACATATGTGAACTCCTTTACTTATCAAAGGCCCAGCGAAAAGATATTTTTACCGCCCTCAATCGTGTTGTATCGGGTAAGCGTCTACTTTTCGTTGAAAGTAACACGGCATATCCCAAGTACGCTTCAGAAGTGGTCATCCAACACAATGAGAATCCTAGATAGGTACTTCTCACCACTGCTTGCCTCAAGGATACCCATTTCGAGCATATATTGATCGATACATGCACTGACATCAATATTATCACTATCAAGACTCTGAGAGTTACGGGGATTTCCAGGCACGAAGTTACGCATCCACCAACTGTAATCAAGAATTCTGAAGTGAAGTCCAGGAGTGCCTACGGCTACATCACTCTTGAAGTAAAAGCAGGTGACACCCGAACACACGCCAAGTTTCACATTATCAAAGAAGACCCGAGTTATGACATGATTTTGGGACGTCCGTGGATATGTAACAATAAGATGGAAGAGAATCTATCTCCTTTACCGGCGCCCACACCTCCGAAACTTTCAAATAAACTGGCCAATCCTGAAGATTCTATATCAGGCGAGTTTCACCACACAGTGAATCTGGATACGAAGCAGTTACCAGAAGAAGACATGGCATCATATGTTCGAATGTTTCGCACACAAGTAAGTCACATCCAACCAACTCATTTGCAACCAGCAACCCCACATCCCATCAAATATTAGGGACTTGACCCAGATATCAACCCTACTCTGACTCGGCGATATGAATGGGAAGATGATCATTTTCAAAATTTTATTAAATGGGTATAGATTGTCTCCACTAAATATAAAAAAACTAGTATCCCGGTTATTCAGAAGACATGTTCTGAAGTTGAGGGACTGAGCCTAATGTTTTCCATGTCGGTGATATGGTGAAAAAGATAACATCCTCTCCTGAAGAAGAGTCATATCTTATCACCGATATCTTAATCGGTGGTTACTACAATCTTGTCACTACTGAAAAGCAAGAAAGGGTGGTCATACATGGCACGTGGCTGACATCTCACAACTCCTAAAATATCTCGCCACCATCACGCTTTATTTCCCTGTTTTCTGTAATATTTGTAATTCCTCCAAAATATTTGCAATATCTTGCACTCATACTTAGGATTTCAATTCATTATATCAAGCAAAGTATTATTTATTTTCAAAAATATATCCTTATAAATTATTCAAAAATCTCTATCGACTCAAAAATCCCAAAATAATACCACAAAAAAGCCATATGTCTCAAAACCTATGAGAAATTTTGAAAACCTATAAAAAATTCCTTGAAAAATGGCTCAGCACCTTCAGCATATGCCTTCTCCATTTGCTCAAGCACCTTAGTTGTAATCTCTAACCCCCGAGAAATTCTATCAACTTAACATTTAGCTTTGGCGACCGTTTCTAAGCTACAAGATACATATTTCTCTTGCAAATATTTGATAGCTTCTAAATAACGACGAAGCCAGACAACATTAAGATCAGCTCTTACTGCTTCCTCCAAGGCATCCTTATAGTCTTGGAGAACTATCTCAGATATTTCTCTGTGGGGAATAACAATCATCTCATTCACAGTTAGCAGAAGTCCAGACACATTCCTCTCCAGAATACGATAGTTTTCAAGATTACCAACAAATAAATGGCCAAATTTCTTCCATATCTTGGTGTACAACTCAGTATGGTCGGACAGAACAGTAAAACCTACAATGCACACATGTTTGTTTTGAATCCTATCAAACTTGAAGTCAAAGCTAACTCTAGTGTTGAGATACTCAACTGGAATAATCTCCATCACATCAACATTTTATACAATGGCACCACTTAGAGTGCTTTCTCCAACAGTCGCGTTAGGAGGAACCTGTTCAGGGTTCTGGGTTAAAAAATGACACATTACAAGCAATATATTTCATGAAATATTATAAAGTAAACTTACTTGAAGCTGCGACAAGCCATCAGAAGAAGAAGGCATCTCATAATACGACTCGACACAAAGTTCTTCGTCTTCAGCTTCAGAATCTTTAATTTCTTCAGTTTGGAATGATTCTTCAGGTCCATGGTCATCTCGACCTTCTTTCTCAGTACTTCCAACCACAATATTACTTCCGGATACTAGAGTATCTGTACTTCTGGTCATATAATAATGGAGATTACTCACAAGAATCAGAATTCATTAAGTGCAGTAAGACGAAGATTTCTACAACTCAAGAATTTTGACAAGAAACTTCACTTACAACATAAGGTGCTGAGGATCTAATAATAGTTGGGACACCAAACTTAAAAGGTTAGACACTCAAGTCACCCTGATAAATTATACTCCCAAACTGCGCAAAGAAGGGTAAGTTTTACGTTCCAAAAACTGGCGTATTCATTTGTGCCACATCCTTTTCTATCGTCCTAGAAGAAAGGAATACTTTGACCAGAAATGAAATGGGCACCCTCAGATCGCTGAAGCTCGTCTATAAAAGGCGCCTCGGTACGGAAGTGATGAATAGACTGATCAAATCCCATTTGTTGAGCTGCCATATAAATATTATAACTATACATGATATACTCGTCGGAACGAAAAACAAGAATATATCCTGGGTGCAACTATTCACAAAAGTGGCCTCTCCAGTTATAAGAATATCACCTTCATCACTCAGGTTAGAACGTGGAATAATACCAGAGATCTCAGTAAAAGAATCTGGTGGAATCACGTTTGGAAGCTTCGAACCCCAAGGTCTGAAATTCACATTTTTTTCGTTATACATTAAGCTAATAATACTAACAGAAGAAGGTTTCTTATTACTCCAACGGAGCATTCTAGCATACTCTATTTCTTTGCTTGGGAAAGAGGGTTTGGTCTTTGGCGCATATTCAGGAAAATGTTCTCATAGCCAGGCTTGCATAAACATAACAGGATAAAAGATTCCACCTTGGCATATCCATTGGAAATTCTCATATCACGGATAAAAGAATCAAAATGAGAGTACAAAGAGCCTAGAAACAAGTTACCAAGAGGAAGGGTCTTTCTACCAGCAAGCGGAACAAGTCCAGACTTCAATTGACCTTCAGGGAAATCTTCGAACACATCTCTGGAAAGCCAAAGTATAAGGAACGCAGCAATGCACAAAGGATTGTCAACAGCAAGGCCGTTAGCACTTGTACTTCCGTTCCACCAGTTTTCAGTCCAAGCTGAATAATTCTTTTTATTGCAATGGTTATACTTCGGTAGAGTTGTTATCTTCTGAATAAGGATGACACCATTGTTCATCTCCTCGTCATACCATTCAATTGGAATACTACCAACAACGGGCAATTGCATCAAAACTGCCACGTCCTCCAAAGTGATGGTTAATTCACCCCAAGCGCATACTGTTGAATGGACTGGACCACACCAACGAGAAGCAAATGCAAGCATACCCTTCGCGTCCTTATTAAGCCTCAAAGTCTCAGACACTCGCACAACATGGAGTATCTTGGCCTTTTCTAGAACCAGCTTCACTTGAGGATTCTCCAACATAACTTTAGCCCATTCTGGCCATTCAGGAAAAGGATCTGGAACGTCTTAAAATCAACAAATGAAGGCATGTGTTTTCTTCTCTGCAAACAACACCTAACAACAGCTCGCGGATAAATACTCTGAAGTTGAGGACGACTATTGATGTTCGGAATAAAATTGACGCATATGCAAAAACACCATTAAAGAACTCATCATAAATACTGGGTACATCATCTAGAAAAATCACATCAGAATTTTCGCTTCCACTATAACTAGAAGCAGTGGTAACATTATCCTCCTGATTGATAGACATCTACAATGGGTTCGCATAATATTCACTCCAACAGCTGAGCAATCATGTGCAAGGTATGGTTCTATTTTATGTAAATACATGCTTATATGTATAAATTAAAATTAACATCCATAACAAAATTTACAAACTCTAGCGTACCTGGTTAAAGCTCAACAACGCTGCAGTAAAGCCAATGAAGAATTATCACAATTAAAGACAACAATTGTGGAAGTGATGCTCACCTGCAAGAGGAAATCATTACCAAGTCAATAACATGCTCGTGCAATTAAACAAGCAAAGGTAACTAAGCTAATGAGTTAATATTCTCATATAAAAAAAAAATTGCATGAACGAGCATTCACGTAAAAATATATATACACGTGATACATAACTCACATATATATACCTGGTCGGTGCCGGAAACCGGCAGAAAGTCGCCGGTGGTGACTGGCCGGTGGCGTCGACGGAAGAGGATTTGTTGCTGTTGTACGGAAAGAGGTGGGAGGCGCTGGAATTGGTGAGAAAAATAAAATAAAATAAGGGTCTACTCCCTTTTATAGTGATTGGTTTCCAAATTTTGGTTAAACAAGGATTTCCTAATTGAAACCATGCCCCCGTGCTATGCACCGTTCAATTTTGGTCTCTCCACCATGTAAATCAGCCACACCTCGTTATTTTACACTCCCCAGACGATTATATATCATTCACGGGCACTATTACATCAACTAGTGCTTTCTCAACAATTATTCAACATCATCAGAGCGTTATCAAATAAAGACATCTAGTAATTTTTGACAAACTAAAACTTGTTGATATTTTATGACTGTAAAATAATAAAAAATCAACATCTAGTGCTTACCATGAAACACATTATCGTTCAGCGCTAAGCAGGGGACTTAATATTCATGGTGGATTTTTGAAAAAAGAGAAAACTTTAATACTTCTCTTGTTATATTGCTTTTCGCCAAGTTGTATAAGCACAAAATAAATATACATATTTTCTGACAAGCATCAGAATTATGAATATTACTTTTATCCCACATTTGGCAAGAAAATCGGGAAGGGATACTCAGCACCTGGCAAAATTATCCTTGAAGATCATTTTGCACATATACGCATCACAGAAATTTCAGAGTCGTAATCAACTAAATCTTATTTCATATGCATCTATCTGAACTATTTACATAAGACAGAACACATTGATTATACGAAATTAAGAATATTCAGAATAGAGGCTAAGCTATATCTGAATAAAATCACTAATTAGATACATATCATCTATGTGCAGAGTCGCTTCAAGCATAATTTCAAGTTGCAAACTTCCACGGATTGTTTTGCATGCACTGCATAAAAATAAGCATAAAATGCTAAAAGAATCTCATACAATTGAGAAACTCTAAACATGACATAAATACGGCCACGACATTAATAAATATCAAAGCTAGTGGTGCATAGTTAATAATCATGGTACTAGCAAGTGCTAGCCTGAGCGAATCCTAGTCACACTCTCAATACCAATAAGTAGTAGAAACATGTGCCAAAAAGCCAGAAAAAGACAAAAAAGTCAAAAAACTAACAAAATGCGCGCCAAACAGGTTAGAGCGCCGTCAGTGTTGTACTAGCTCTAGCGCTAACGAGTTAGCGCTGAGAAGAGCTAGTGATGGGCTAGCTCCAGCGTTAACTCGTTAGCGCTGGCCAACAACGTTAGTGCTGCACTATCTTCAGCGCTAACGCTGCACTAGCCTCAGCACTAACTTGTTAGTGCTTTCCGACGGTGCTAATGCTGCACTAGCCCCAGCACTAACTTATTGGCCATGGCCTTTTCCCCAGCACCATTGCTGCCATTTTCCTTCTTTTGGGTGCTAACTTTGTTAAGCCTTTTAAGTAAAATCATGGTTAATGCTAGCACCATCCTGAGTTCACGACTCCACCAATTCCTAAAAGAAATCAAATCATGTTACATGGGGGTCTGGAGGTTACATCAACATATGACGTGGTAACACCCCATGATCTGAAAGTTACAAGGTAGTGGTAATGCTGGTGCAGTTAACGGGATAATGGAATCGTGGTTTTCCAGAAGCTTCCAGGGATAATGGGCGGTTGTACCATTATCCCCACGACTTCCACTACTCCATCACTTTACTAATTCCACTACTTTACAAGGAAAAGATATGTGTATTCCCAAACTATTATAAATAGGATCCTGATAGGTGCATAATCTACATGGTTTTAGGATGAACTTGTAGAGATAGATTTTCTTGTGTTTCAAAACTAGGGTTTTCAACTATAAAAGCTTAATGTTAATGTTTTGTCTCTCTTTCAGTATTTTATTTTCTCAATGGTTTTTCATGTGCTATGTCACGCATAGTCCATTGTTTGACTAATAGAAGAAACTCGTTGACCCTTTCGCGATATACGTTTTATGAATATTCTTTGACTATTTATGCCACATATACTTAGTGCTTCGAAATTCTACCTTAGGTTGAGAACAAACAATTCTTTTTGGAAATTCTTTTCTTTGATTCTTAAAAGAAATATCTTCAGTGTATTAGTAGCTAGATTTGCTATTTTACACAAGTAAAACCGATAGCCTTTGTGATGAACGCAAGATAACCCTAATCTACAACGGATTCCCGAAACCTTAATATTTTTCTATTATTGATTTCAATCTTCGTTAAATAGTTTTAATTCATTCTAGTTTAATTCTTTATATTAGAAATATGAAAAATATCTTTGGAATCGAAATTTACTTAAATTAATTAGTATAAGTAATACACATTCCTCGTGGGAACGAATTGTATTTGCTCTTGTCTACAGCTTTCGATATTGTGCGCTTGCGGTAAAACAAAGTCGGTTTTCCGACATATCAAGTTTTTGGCGCCGCTGCTAAGGAGTTGTTTTTAGGTTAGATTTTTATTTTAATTTTTTTTTTTAGTATTACTTTCATTTTTAGATTTTTATTATTTTGTTCAATTTTACGGGTTTTTTGGGTATTTCTCTTTTGCTACAGGTTTTGGAACGAAAACGAAAAGAAATTGAGCCAAAGATTTTGGCGATTAAAAGACTTGGAGTAAAGTTAAAGCTAAAAGAACGGAAAAGAAGACAAAAAGTTTATATTTATTTAATTTTTACTTTTTAGGGTTTTTATTTGTTATTTTAATTTAGAAAAATTGTATTAGGAAATCTTTAATTGTTTTTGTTATTTTCTTTTATTTTTGGACATTTTTGTCTCATCCCCTTGGGTTCGTACACTGACATAGAAATCAATGGCCCGAGTTGACTTCAACGGTTCATCGTTCGTCTGGTACGGGAGGTAAAACTCTATCAATCCACGAAACCCCTGCAACTGGATTTTCTTTATTCTTTCATAATGCATATATGTTGAGGACTGAATACGGATGTATTTTCTAGTAAAGGGAAAGAACTGGCCATACAAGATAAGGACTCAGATTTCATCACCGTTTCCTTCTTGCCCGCTTTAGGAACACGTTACCAAACGCAAACCTAAGCTTAAAATTTTGATTAGAAAGAGACTGATAGGGTAACGAGCTTATAGGAAAGTCATTCAAAAGGACTGAATCGATTACTCTGTTAGCCTAATCAAAGTTCAGGAAGATTATTTTAAGAAGATTCGATCCACCTTGTAACCCAAGGAAACGTTTCCAAAGAGATAGGATTATCAAAGCTCCTTAGAGCTTATCCTGTTTCTATTCGACTTAATCTAATTCGGATTGTTCTTAGAGGTTTGCTAAAACTGTAACTAGTTGCCTTTTGAAAGAATAGAAGTTGGTCTAGAAACAATCTAAGTTGAGCCATCATGTTTTTTTTTTGCTATATTAAATAGGTTTGATTTGGTTGAGTCAGCCTTTCTTGTGATTGTTTAGAATTCCCTTTCAATTAGGATTTATTTTATTTATTTTATTATTTTTTTAGTGTATGCAAGATATACCAGTAGGTTGGGATAGAGATTAGTATAATCGTCTTGCTAGAGTTAATCCATTATTCATGGATGGAACCGATGATGAGGGTGTAGACCCTCTAGTTAAAAGTTTGAGAGACTACATGTACCCAACTAGAGTCTCCCAACCGTCATGCATTGTTTTTCCTACCACCAAAGCTCACTTAAAAATTAAAAATAATACCATCCAGGCTTTGCCAAACTTATATGGCAGAGAAAATGAAAACCCTTACTACCACATTAGAGACTTTGAGGAACTATGTGGTACCGTGAAAATTAAAGACTTGACCGATGAGTATTTGAAATCGAGATTGTCTTCATTCTTTTAAAAGATAAGGCGAAATCGTGGCTTGAAGTTTTACAATCTTCTTCCATCCAAACTTGGGATGCGATGACTAAGTTATTTTTGCATAATTTTTTTCCTAGGCATAGAACCACATCCTTACGTCAAAGTCTTAATAGTTTCTCGCAGCAAGATGGAGAATCTCTCCATAATTATTTAGAAAGGTTCCATGAACTCTTGTTGCAATGTCCACACCATGGATTCGATACCTTAAGACTCACTATGATTCTCTACGAAGGATTAGATCACAAAATAATGACTATGGTAGAATCACTATGCGGTGGTAATTTTGCTGATAAAACTGCTGAAGAGGGTTATAATTTTTGCATGATGTAACTGATAAAACCCAAGAGTAGGAGGATAAGGAACCCATAAGACCAACTGATAGTAGAAAGGGGGCGCATAGAGTTGATATCCAATTCGACTCTGATGCTAAAATAGCTTCTTTAGCAAGAAGACTTGAATCATTAGAACATAATGCTAAATATAAGCCTTTTGTTGAGTCTGTAGACCAAGTCATTCATGACGATGGTGGAGAAAAAACGCATGCTCTCTACCAAGATAATCGTCGTAGATTTGACCCTTATTCCAATACGTACAACCCAGGGTGGGAAAGACACCCTAAATTTTCCTGGTCTAGAGGTCAGTATGAAGGTCAACCTAATAATGCTAGTGGTTTCACGCAGAAATCATCCGGTCCTACTGATTCTTCTAACCAAAAGAGTACCTAGTATGGAAGAAAGTTTTAATTTGTTTACGCGGACTACTGCAAAGTCCATAGCAAACTTAGAAGGATAAATAGGTCAGCTTGCTAGCAAAATAAGTGAGAGAGATAAGGGACAGTTCCCAAGTCAAACACATCCTAACCCAAAGGGGTCTTTTGAGGTAAGTACATCTGGTGCTAACCCTCCGATCATGTCTAGGTCGTCACTACCTTGAGAAGCGGTAGGGTCATCGATAACCATGTTAGTGATCCTAAGGAGAAAGAGCAAGATAGGACCCCACCCACTATGACGCAGGTTACACCTTTAACACAAAAAGAAACCAATGAAACTGAAAGAGGTGAATCTGAAAACACTTATGTTCCTCGTGCTCCATTCCCCCAAAGGTAATTATCCCGTAAGAAAGGAACCATCCCTAATGGCATCTTACAAGTGTTCAAACAAGTTAAAATCAATATTCCCCTCTTAGATGCCATTAAGCAGATTCCTATGAATGTTAAAGATATGTGCATTGTGAAACGAAAATTGAATGTTCATAAGAGAGCTTTTCTTGCTAAACAAGTGAGCTCTATCATTACTCAGAAAACACCACCCAAACACAAAGACCCCGGTTGTCCTACTATTGCTTGTACTATAGGAGAACACAAGATTGAACATGCTTTGCTAAATTTATGGGCCAGTGTGAATCTTTTTTTATATTTTGTGTATGAGAAATTAGGACTTGGTGACTTGAAAACCACTAGTGTTACACTCCAATTGGCTGATAGGTCCATTAAAAATCCTAGAGGAGTGGTAGAAGATGTTCTTATACAGGTTGATAGTTTTGTTTATCCTGTCTACTTCGTAATTACTGATACACAACCTGTGACAGACCCTAGTGGTTAGATTCCTATTATTTTAGGACGATCATTCTTAGCGACTTCTAATGCAATCATAAATTGTAGGAATTGTATTATGGAACTTACTTTTGGTAGTTGGAAAATGGAAGTGAATGTTTTTCATGTTGCACGTTCTCCTTCTGATCTTGATAAACATGAAACTGTTTGCATGATTGATGAAATAGTCCATGATACTTACTTGCAAAACCATATAGATGATCTGTTTGAGGCTTTTTTAGCTCACTTTGGGCATGATTGTGATGATGAATATGTGTTTTTTGAGAATGGTGATGAACTTGACACTTGTGATTATAAGAATAATGACACTATTGTGACATTTGAATCTAATGTAACTTGTCCAACTCACGATCATATTAATGATGATAGACCTATTCAAAAGGATGAGGTTTTGATTAGAGACACTATTTATTCAGTTGATGATGATGATTTAGAAAAATCTTTTTATACAGGGGATACTATTGTCGAGTTTAATGACTTAGAGGCAGTAGATGTGAAAATTGATATACCTTCTAATCATGTAAATCTGAGATTCCTACCGGTCACCTAGAAGAAGATGATAATGATCCAATTACTCGTGAAACTGATGTTTCATTGAACGATTGTCTCACTGATCCATCTAGTGCTTTTATAAATGCTTGTATAAATGATGAGGAAATTGATATTGGCCAAATTATTGATTTTGAATTGAACCACTAGATGTATGTTTAGCTCAATTTGCAAATTCTGATGATCCGATGTTTATTGACATTGTCAATGCATTGCGTCCTCGAATGGTTTATGAAGGTAACACAACCATAGAAGTTATTTCTGCAGACTTAGAACCTGATTTAGGGTACACAATAAGTGTTGAAATATCTCGACAATCTTTAATTGCAATTCTTGAGTCTAATTTACTTTGTGCTACTAGGAATGAGTTTACAAGTCGGAATCTTGCTCTTTTGAACCTTAAGGTTGAATTCACTTTATTTAGCTTTATTGGTACTAATAAATCTAGTGTTTGCAGGTTCATATTTGTAGAAAAACTCATATATTGGGATGATCCCCAACTTTTCAGACTTTATATTTATGCTTGGAATCTAACTTGGTGGTACCATTATCATTTTGTTTGAGATTAATTGTGGTTTTGGCAGGGAAACAAGTATCATTCGCTTCAGGGGAGTCAACCCATCATATTTGTGTCCTTTACTTTATCTTTTATATTTAGTTGTTTACTTTTTACATATCATTTTAGGATTTCCCATCTTGATTTTTACATTGGATGATTCAATTTACATTGAGTACAATATAAAGTTTAAGTGTGGGGGAGTGTTAAGCATATAGAGTTTTTAAGTATTCACTTTTAGGCAGAAATTTTTCAACTTTTTCGTAATTATTTGCATGAAACCTCCAACTTTTAGATATTTTGGAATCACTTAGTATACTTCTAGCTACGTCTACATACAGATTTCTTACTGAAATAACTGAACTTAGAAGTATTAGAGTATTATATTTGGGTTTCTTAGTTGTTGAGAGGCTAGAGCTGACAAAAAGGGACTTAAACTGCCGGTGGCGAGTTCACTATTAGAGCAGTTGATCATTCAATACCTTGAGTGAGGCACCAAACCTTCAATTTTCCGTTAGAGTGTTTCACCTGCGCAAATTCCGGGTAGAATGATGAGCTACCCAACCTCGCACCATTTCAGCACTACTTTTTGATCTCTTGAGTGTTAATTCTATCAATCATGAGGGTGACATCAGAATTGCAAGAAAACCTTACCTTGTAGTTTGATTTGCAGTGGCACCACTCGATTTTTCTCTCGACAAGAACAAGTCCATAGAAACACCATCATCATCAACAAGCGGATCATTACGAATTTAAAGAAAAGTTGAAAATGTTCAAGGTTTACAAGCAACATAACAAGAGCAAAATTCATATTAACTTAAGTAACAATATAAGGAGAAGAATTTTATATCATAGTTGAAGACTAAGTACAAGAACGGAAAAATCAAAAGCGGATTTTTATGAAGTTTATGATACCGAGACAATACAAGTTGTGACGAATCAAGTGGTAAAGTCCTTTTTC
>JAJJMC010031919.1:0-20373 GCA_023531435.1 Papaver californicum
GTTCACATCTGAATTGGTATATATTGTATGTACTTTTACGTTTTTTTTGCTTATGATTGTTATGTTTTGTATCATTTTGTCATAAACACATCCTTTGGAATTTTAAATATTTTGCTCATATATATTAGTAGGAATTTGTATTCAATGTTCAATTTTATCCACAACTTAATCAGTGTATATTGACTGTACTAGTTGTGTTTTTCCTTTTTGTATATTGTTCTTCTTGCTTGTGTCTTAAAATTGTAATATAATTTGGCTCATATTTAAAGGTTAAACATGCTAAGCAAATCTGCAAATTGCCTGTAATGTTATTCAATGGTGTACATATGTTACCAAGATGCATTAACGATTTGAAGTTATTAACTGTTATGCAGGTCTGCATGGACATCTTTGTGACCACCCAACATAGTACACATTGCTTCTATAACTGTTCTCCCAAAAACTATTGGCGGGAAAATATTGATGTGACACTGCTTCTGAAGTGTTTGGACAGACTTACAACGACTAATCCCAATTGTAGATGCATATTAAATACAAACTTACAAACCAAATTTTAGCTTTTGTTGTTCATGTTGCTAATATTTAAAGCATGGTAGAAATGTAGTAAGCGTCTTGTTTATGGTTAAGGTGATGTTGGATCAAATCAAGAAGCTACAACGGGTTGGCTTGCAGCTTTTCCTGTTTTACTGAGTCTCATAGGCAAGTTTGCATGGAAGGTAGACTGTCCATAGGTATGCGATAATGTTCTCAATGAATTTGGATATTTCCACATCTAGTTTGTTAGCTATCCTTTGATATTGTGAATGGATACGTACTCGAAATTCTAAGGACTACTATGAATTTGTAAGCAGTACAGTGGATATGTACTGGAATTTGTAACCAGTACAACGGATATATACTTGAATTTGTAAGTTGTACATCATATATGTACTCGAATTCGTAAGCAGTACAACGGATATGTACTTGAATTTGTAAGCAGTATGTATTGACAATTGATAATGTCAAA
Source organism: Papaver californicum (assembly GCA_023531435.1). NCBI lineage: Eukaryota > Viridiplantae > Streptophyta > Magnoliopsida > Ranunculales > Papaveraceae > Papaver > Papaver californicum. The sequence goes on from JAJJMC010031919.1 coordinate 1,007, forward strand.
TTTGATCTAGTTTTTATCGAAATTGATCTTTTTTTCTTTTTTCAGTATAGCCAGTATGTAGTTGATTATGTCAAATTCGATCTAGTTTTTTTTAGTACAACCAATATGTACAGATATTTGATAATGTCAAACTTGACCTAGTTTTTTTTTAGTACAACCAATATGTGCTTTCGGTACAACATATATGTACCGTAGGATCATAATATAAAAATCACGATATTGAACCATTTTCTTTTTCAGTACAACACATATGTACTGTTAGATCATACTGTAAAATTCAACTGCAATGTCAAATTAAATGATGAACTTATGAATATAACGAAATCAGACCAGTTTTTTAGTACAACATGTATATAAACAACTGATCATACAATAAAAATCAAATTTCATGATAAAATAAGTGACAAATCTATTAATATAACAAAATTCAATCCTTTTTTTTCGGTACAACATATATGTACTGCTGGATCATACCCAAAAATACCATTTTTGCTGCTTGTAATTCTTTAAAATCGCCTTCTTCTACTGATTTGGTAATCTGTTCTTCTAATACTTCTTCTTCTGATATGTTTTTGTTTTTTCTTCTATTTCTTGTATACGATCATTTATTCTACTGTATTATTATCTTGTGTGTTCTCTTATACACTTCAACCTTGTTCTCGGTATTATTCAACCAAATTTTTAATCAATTCTTGTTGACTTATATAAATATCTTTAAAAGGAAAAAAAATCAAATTGAAAAAAAAAAACACTAATTAAGCACGAATTAATAAAAGAGACGATAAATCTGAAGATGGTTGCAACTATCCATTTAATCTCTGCGATGTACTTTGTGAATTTTTCAATTTTGAACTCACGGATTAGTGAAAGAGAAGAAGGACAATATCACCGCACATTTGGAGCGTAAAAATAGTCGGGTAATTTAATATTTATGGATCCTAGGATACCTTTTTTCCCGATTAAACCCATCTATAACATTTTAGGACCTATCAATAAATTTCCTACATATACACGTGTGGCGGGACAACTTCTGCCGTTAAAGATAACTGGTCTTGTTGTCGGTGGAGGTAAGCGGCGGTTCCATGTGGAAGTAAAATCTTGGTCAAACTCATCATGAACAAAAGCAAACGGTTATGCACGTACAAGTGTTTGAATTCTCGAAATCCTAAGTGCAAAAACAACAAATTAGATCTCAAGTGACACCTAACTCACAACTCAAAATGGGGATCTAAAGAACAAGAAATTCTCTTCCGTACTTGATCATATTATCACTACTAGTACTGGTTTGCTCAGTCAGAGCAACCTCAGTAACTACATCATCAATTGATGACGATTTCATTCAATGTCTTAATACTAACTATAACCCCAATAATACCCAAACAATCCCAATCTGTACCCAAACCGATTCATCTTATTCAATCATCTTAAGATCCTCCGCAAGAAACCTCAGAATTTTAACCACTTATCCTAAACCAAAGTTCATTATTACACCAACCCATGAATCCCATATTCAAAAAACCATAACTTGCTGCAAGAAACATGATTTGGATCTTAAAGTTCGAAGCGGAGGTCATGATGCAGAAGGATTATCTTATGTATCTGATGCATTTACATTTGTAATGCTGGACTTGATCAATTTTCGGAATGTCACTGTTGATGTAGATAGTAATATCGCATGGATTCAAGCTGGAGCTAGTCTCGGTGAAGTTTATTATAGAATTGCTGAGAAGAGTAAGACCCATGGATTTCCGGCTGGATTTTGTCCTCCTGTGGGTGTCGGTGGGCATATTAGTGGAGGTGGATCAGGTGCATTGGTCAGAAAATATGGACTTGCAGCTGATCAAGTCATTGATGCTTACATTGTCAATGCTCAAGGTAGAATCTTGAACAGAAAAACCATGGGAACTGACTTATTTTGGGCTATTAGAGGAGGTGGGGCAGTGAGTTTCGGAGTTGTTCTCTCATAGAAAGTGAAGTTGGTTAGTGTACCTGCAATTGTGACTGTTGCCACGGTCAGAAAGACACTGGGACAAGGTGCAACAGACCTTGTTCATGAGTGGCAGTTCATTGCAGATAAGCTCCATGAGGATGTGTTTATCGGATTAACATTGTCCGTAGTCTCGAGCAATAATACTAATGTGAATGATTATAAGCACGTCGACAAAGAAAGAACAGTGTTAGCCGAATTCACAATCTTGTTTCTCGGCGAAGGCGGTGTTCAAAAACTACTTCACCTGATGGAGGAGAGGTTTTCTGAATTGGGTTTAACAAGTGAAGATTGTATTGAAGTGAGTTGGGTAGAGTCCGTTCTTTACTTCTCCCATCAACATGGAAAACTATTAGAATCTTTGCTAGTTAGAGATAACCCAACCACAAATTACTTCTTTAAGTCGAAATCAGATTATGTCAATATTCCAATGTCGAAAACGGCATTGTCAGGTTTATGGAGAATCCTACTGAAGCAAGAAAATGTTATGCCTACGTTGATATGGACACCTTATGGTGGAGTTGAAACGATAATTCTGATGCTTTTATTTTTCTTGATCATCATAGACTAGAGGCTTCGCTTGCTGAGTTGTCACGAAACTTAACCATTTAACAGGTTCAGAGGTTCCGCCTTAAATCGGAAATCTTCACGTTGAGTCTTTACGAAACTTAACCAATTAGTCGGTTCAGAGGTTTCCGCCTACCCAACAAATGAAACGTCTGGGTTGATGATTCTGAGTGGTTTACCTGTTGAAGTATTAGAAGTAGAAATAGTAGATGCTGGTATTTGTTTTGTGGTTCTTTGTTGGTTAAGAGACTCAAGATGTTGTTGGTGTTCTCTATTGGTTAAGAGACTCAAAATTTTTGTTGGTGTTCTCTGTTGGTTAAGAGACTCAAAAAATTTGTTGGTGTTCTCTGTTGGTTAAGAGACTCAAAAGTTCTTGTTGGTGTTCTCTATTGGTTAAGAGACTCAAAAAATGATGTTGGTGTTCTCTGTTGGTTAAGAGATTCAAATTGATATTTAGAAGCTGGTGTTGATGGTAGTATGGTGCTGTTGTGCTGCCGTGGTCGTGAACTTCTGTGGTTGTAGTGTGTTCTGTATGGAGTGGAACTGAACTGGTGGTGATGCAAAGATGGTATGCAAGGAGATGATGTTGTGAATGCAAAGTGAAAATACTGGTGGAATGGTATGAATGTGAACTAGTGGTGATGGTTGGAGTGGAGCAAAGCTCCTCCCATAGGATCGAACCCCCTCTGATACCAAGTTAAAGTCTGCTGGCATCCAACTCAAAACCAATTGGCAATGAGTGGAGTGGCCCTTTCATATTATATTTTAAGTTCATTATAGGGATATTAACAATGTGGGGCTATTATCCTTCACAAGCCCCCTCACGTGTAGGGCACTCTCTGTGGGCCTCTAACACGTGAACATTATATGTACGGGTAGCCGTTGGGCTTACTCTGGTAGTGATGCAAAGATGGTAGGCAAGGAAATGATGTTGTGAATGCAAAGTGAAAATACTGGTGGAATGGTATGAACGTGAACTGGTGATGGTTGGAGAGGAGCTAAGATCCTCCCATATGATCGAACCCCCTCTAATACCAGGTTGAAACAATAATTATTTGCTTCTTAATTTTTCTTAATACTTTAACTGTACATGAGGCTCTCTTATATAATGAGAGTAGTTTTTATATAAGGTAGGAAAACTAAACAAATCCTAAACATAACAGGAAATCCTAAACATAACAGGAAATCTACTCAAATCTAAACAGAATATATTGTTAACAAATCCTAAAGACTATGAGTTGGCATTTGTATCAGGATTGGTTTTCTGACTGGATTCGGAATTGGTCTTCTGGCTGTATGGTTCAACAGGTGAAAAAATGAATAAGATTTCAGAATCTGAAATCCCATTCCCACATAGACAAGGAAACATTTACAACATTGAATACTCGGTGAGTTGGTTCGAAAAAATTGAATCAGAAATGAATTTGGAATGGATGGAAAAGTTATACGAATATATGACTCCATATGTTTCTAAGAATCCAAGGACTGCTTATCTTAACTCTAGAGATCTTGATTTGGGGCAGCATTATGAGGATACTCAAGACATTAGTTGTAGTTACTTGAATGCTAGGATTTGGGGTAGAAAATATTTAAGGATAACTTTGAAAGTTTAGTAAAAGTAAAGAGTGAAGTTGATCCTCAAAATTTCTTTAAGAATAGACAAAGTATACCTCCAGTTACACTTGGTTTTGGGAAGGAAAATGTACAATAGAGAAAGATTTATTATTATTTTTTTCGTCGATGGAAAGAAAAAAGAAAGGGTCTGTGTCATTCCACATTTTTATTTGTATAGGACGTTTAGTTCAAGTTATTGGATTCTTAAAAATTGGATTACATGGTAATCTAATTCCTAATATTGGATTATTAAGAATCAGATTCTAGATTCAAATTTTATTGTTTGGTTGACATAATTTAATTACATGGTAATTGATATGTCCCATATCACTTTAATACCCTTCTTCCTCTTTGAAATTATAATACATAAAAACATGTCAATTTCAAAATTTTAAATTTCAAATTTCTAAACCAAAATATTGTTTGTTATTGTTCAAAATGCAAAATTAAAATTTTACGATGATAAAGGATTACTAACAGAAAATCCTGAATCACTCTAAGAATCTTGTTCGAAATGGAAAATTAAAAATCTTATTCAAAGTTTCAAAATTCAAAATGCATAGAGCCATTAAAGCTTAATTAACTGCATCACTTAAGAATTTTGTTCTTCACATAGTTTGCTCGTTTTTCTTCCCCCATGCCGAAGAAAACCTTTATTTTTGTAGGTGAATTGAGTATAATAGATGCAATATCTATCACGTCATCTTCAGTGAGGCCATCTATCTTTTTCAACTCCTCGAACAATTGTTTATTTACATCGGCTTCTTGAGTTAGTGACCCACGAACCATTTCAAAGTGTTGAAGTGTACCTGTCACAAATTTTTCGAATGAAGAAGCCATCAAACTAAGGTCATATTCATCCCCACTTGATTCACCGGATCCATTATCAAAGGTTGATGAACAGACCCTTTTCCTTCTACCTTTACCATTGTTTGATTCGGACTGGTTACTTTTCTCTTGGTCATTCTCTTGTTCAGTTTCTTGCTCCTTTTCTTGTTCATCTTATTTCTCTATCTCTTCTATCTCTTCAACAAGTGAAGTAGCTCCTTTGCCATTTGCCCTATCTTCAGAAAATATGTCAACCAATACATCTAAATGAGGGAATGATTTCCCATACACTCCCTTTGCACTTGTATGAGACTGCACAAACCACAAACAACACAATTTCAGTATCTCCTGACAATTCTCATCATACAGAGCATAAGAAATTTCAAGCACTGGTTCATGACTTAAGGAAATAAAGCTAAACTTATTACCAGAATCACCAGCATCAGAATTAAGACGATTCAAGTGCAACGGAGAGAGTGATGTTAGATAAATAAGATTAGTGCATACCAATTTGCAGTCAAGAACAGATTCAGTTGGTAGACGAATTAAAATTTCAAGCATAATCTCTTGCGGGAGCATGTTAAACCTTCCCATGATGAAATCCTTTGTGTAATACTAATAGCAGTAGTAGCAGAGACAGAGAGTAAATTGTAATTTGTTTTTCTAGGGTTTGAATGAGAAATGGGGTTTGATTTGGAGACTTAACCCTCTTTGAGCATAAACTCTGTTCGAGATGCAAAAAGATATCAACTCTGATGGAACTGGACAAGAGAAGTACTCTGAATCATAAGTCCATTCGAATAGCATTCCTATAGGGCTGGAAGCTTTTCTCAGAGACTCTCAGCTACAACTGTTTTTTCTTAAACCAGTGCACTACAATATTAAATCTTTCAGTCAGAATCTCCCTGCATAGTGCATTAGTGATCTGTGATACATTATGATTGTGATTTGTTGAACTGCATATAGGATGTAAGGCAAAAATACAACATCATACACAAATTCGCCTCTTCAGGGATGCTAAACTATGTGAATCAATGAGTGTTATAAAATAAAAAATAAAATATGTAACTAAAAGCCTGAGTGAAGTTTAGGAAATCAAATATTCAATCAGAGTTAGACTGATGGAGCAACAGAAACAATCTTAAAGCAAGTTAATTCAGAAAAGTATAATATACATCCTGATAGTTACCCACACGAAAATTCAGAATTTTTGGAGTTGTAAAAGTATTTTTTAGATATTTTACAAAACTGAGAAACGTTCCTGAAAATTCTGGCGGAAAGAAAAATATTGTTGACTAAACTAGTTTTTCTGACGTAACTATGAGTTTTTTGAAATGGTGATTCAAATCAAGTTTGTAGATCTAGATGTTATCTTCAAAACTCATATTTAATTTTTTGATTCGGACTTGTGGTTTGTGAGATATGGTATTTGCAAAGATGTTGTGCATGTTTGTCTAGAATATCAATAACTGTATCTAAGCTCTGGATTAGTATGAGATCTTGCAACCATTTATAGTGGTACTTTGTCACCTAGGATATAATATGAAAACCGGTTCTAGTGAGTGCTTTTATCCATAATAGACTTGAGATTCAATTTAGTTGAAATATTTCTCATAAACAAACTAGAGCAAGTAACGAATTGATTTTTGTGACTTAAAGTGATAACCTCTTATGTGTTAGATTAATATCACATTGTTAACGAATAATGAGATGTTGAATCAGTTGTATATAAACTGTGCATTATGTTATAAATCACTTTGATTATATATGCTTTGTTTAATATCAATTGGCGTGAATCACATGATTGGTTAATAATTGTGCATTAGCAATTTCAATGGTGATTTGTAAATCATTTCGAATATGTTACCTTTTGTTGAAAATATGAGAATCATAATATACTAGTGTATCATAGTCATATGGATAGTGAGGTATAAAGTATATTTTAGTAACTAGTGCAACAAGAAGGTTAAGCGAACACATGTGTTTTAATTGATATGTATGTACACAAAAGTGTTTGGGTGTTTTATTACCAAATTTTGTTACTTATTGATGATTGTGATAGTCTAATTTGGAGAGAGACTTAAGTAATTTGATAACTACATTTTGGTAATAAACATTTTGATAAGATGAACACTTATTATCTATTGATAATACCTACCTCGAACGAGAGTATCAACCAATTTTTTGAATCCTAGTTGGGCAGAAGTTTTATCATCTTAAATTGAATGATAGATTAAGTGTTAATCTGTGATAACTTCTGTTTTTAGTTGTGTGCTTATCTCCTCGGAATATGGAATTGTTTATTCAAATTTGAATGGAACAATTGACATTCTTACTGTGTTAAGTAATTTTATTTTTCAGTGGAGATGATAAAAAAATTGGTTGGTAAATGGCGGAAGTACTGGAACGTGTGCTCCAGAAAAGACATGTTTGATCTTCTACCAAGAATGGGAAAGATGCAAAAGCATTTTCATGAACAACTCAACTATCAGAACAGTTGAAGAAATAGGTAATGATGTGCAAGCTTGTCAGGTATGAACATTAATCAAATTATGATATCATTCTCAATATGTGCATTGCGATTTAAAACTAGTGTCAAATGCTATCTACCTAAGTCACTATGAAATGTTATACTTAGAAATATGGTCTTGTGATGCTTTGAGTGTTAGCTTAATAGAATAAGACAATAGTAGATAAAAGAGAAAATCGTCAATGAATTGAGAATGAATACATGAACATGTTATATCATAATGTTGGTATAGAGTACCATTATATGGTGTTTCTTAGTTAGATGCAACCTAAGTGACACATAATTATAGTTTCTTATGTTGATAAATCATGATAACTGTGGGGGGGCCTTATGCCTCAACTGTGGGGGTATAAGATGGAAATAAGTGTTTGTTTGATTTTTCAGGTAGATTTATAGAAGACCCTAGACTTATATGTGTCATATCCTGTAGACTTCAACTCTGGGGGTCTAAGGTGAGAATAAAGAGTTGACTTCTTTAGCAAATAATTGCATATGATCACCAGAACTGTAGTACGATAACTTGTAAGTTCTGAAGTTAACAACATTTGAATAAAATAAATTTTATTGTTGAGGATGTTGAGTTCTCGACAGGAGTCTTCTGAGGTCGGGTTCTCGCACAAGATAGAATAAGCCAGACAGATGCTTGACTTTGTAAAATTGTTGTTAGAGAATAAAGTAGTGATCACTTGGCACATACTCATATGATACCAAAATTAATACGCCAGGCATTGTTTGTTATTATTGTCAGTATGCTACATTAGATGGATGTTGAGGCAGTATACTTAAATGGTTAGTCAAAGATGGACAAACCTTAAGGGTTTGGTTAGCACTAGGGGGTAAGGTACAAACTAATTACACCTACATATACTTGACTTGAACCAAGCAGTAAGTCATTGACCTAACAATATTGTTATGTGATGATGATGATTTCTAGTGATGTGACACTAATGAATTTTGATAAGTGTAAACTACATATACTTGACTTGAACCAAGCAGTAAGTCATTGACCTAACAATATTGTTATGTGATGATGATGATTTCTAGTGATGTGACACTAATGAATTTTGATAAGTGTGTTTACACTAAATCAATTGAAGGTGCATATGTTTATAATTCCTTTATTATGTGTTTTACAACCATTAACAAATTTGTGTTGTTTAAAGTTTGGCAGGAAACAAATATGTTGTTGACGTTGTCTAAAGGACCAGAAGGAACCAAAATCAAATTTTGATTATATAGTTTATGTCAAATGTGTTTAATGTGTGTTGTAAAAATAGGTGTGCATGTTTCCCATTTTAATCCCGGAGAATCACAGGGATGCTATGATCAAAGGACAAGAGAATTGGGATGCTTGAGGTACATATTTAATTCAAATATGTGATATATATAACAGTAACCTTTTGAGGAAAATATAATGACCGTACTAGTATTTAGTACATGTATCTTGTATATGCCTTTATATGCTTTACAACCACCTAGAAAACATGTAACTTTTACGATTTGATTGAAAGACTAAGTTGTTGTAGACAAGCATGATCTAAAGGATCATTGGAACTAGAAGAAATTCTGACGGAAATGGTCTTTGTCAAACTCGATACGTTTAATGTATGTTATAAATGTGCAGTAAATTAGGTGTACAAATACACTTGTGACCCCAGAAGAATTAGTGGGATGATCTGATCAGAAATTTGCAGTACTTGAGGTACATTTGAAATTGTGTATATGTGCATGATACATGTTGGACTGACCTTAAGAGATGTTGTGATTTCATGCTTTGGAGAGTCTTAGCCTATGGGTGATCCCTCTTAAGTTGTATCAGTAGTTGGAAATATTCCAACAAACATGAGGATCTTGACTGAAATGAAATAAGAGTTCGCTCGCTTAATTTAAAGCATGAGAGGAAGTTGAATGGATAAATCCTTTTTTGGAAGGCATTCATCTGTGACCAAAGCCTGTGGCCACTATTGCTGAAACTCAATTGACTATGTAATTCTAAAGTAGATGAGCAATTGGCAAAGTCTATAAAAACTCGGAGATGGCTAATTCAGTAAGACAACTACTCTCTAATGAGGTGATTTTTGTAGATTTAGTGAAATCGAGAGAAAAATTAGTAGATCCTTTGATGAAAGGATAATCCAGAGAGATAGTTTGTTATTGCATCGAGGGGGATGGGGCTTAAGCTCATTAAACAAACTTTCCATGAAGGATACTCAACCTTGTTGACTGGAGATCCCAAGATCAAGGTTTTGAATGAGACAACTAATTTGTGGTGGGTTAAAGGAAACACTATCATAGAATTTTATTCTCTGTCCCTTCCCTATGGTGTAGACGTGATAGTGTGAGTGTATGTGAAGGATGACTATTAAGAAGTCTTAATGAGTTTCTATAGTTTCAATTTAAGATTGAAGTGGGATGTAACAGTAAACACTCTTGATAGAACGCACCTATCTGAATGTGGAAGTGGGTCGTTTCCTATGAGAATGAAGCTGATTCTCTAGAGCATTCTGAGAAATGAGATATTTGCTCAGGGCCAAAATGAGCACAACCGCACGAGCTTGGCAACAACCTTGGAGATATCATGCGTGGTGGTTATCGCGAATTACACCAAACGCTAGCAGTTCAAGACATCGTGTTCACTGTCTCTAGCAAGTAGTTCCGGTAATCTCTCACTAAGCAAAGGTTCAAGACCTCATGGACACCTTTGCTTATATGGTATTTCATGTTTTCTATGTGATTTTCAGTTTTTCATCAAGATTTAATTCATTTTGAGAAAATGATTTTTATGTTGTTTTCTATGGTCTTGGTATTACTGATACTTAGGACCTAAGGGTCGCTAAGGGATCACTGGCTCATTTTCACTTTGGTGAACGAAACCTTTAGTCCCACTATGGGAAACTAAAGATGAAAGCTCTTTATATTATTATGATTTATGCAATTAATAGTATGACCCTGGGGTCAGCACACTTTTCTGTGAAGGAGAGGACATTGGAATGGCTAGTATAATTTCAACACACGCGCGGTCCATCTGATTGTTCAGTCAAGTCGGGTCATGGTATTTAGGGTGTTGGTTTACCAAGATCTATTTGTGTTTTTCATGTTTTACTAAGGTTTTCATTCATGTGGAGGATTGTTGGAAAACAATGGTCAAACAAATAAGTTTTAAATCTTTTATTAAAATATAAAATATTGCGCCTATTTGGGTTCGAGCTCCTGACCTATTGGTCACTTTATATGTTTTGGTTTTTCCTTTGTTTTCTTTTGTGAATGACTTTAGTCCCACACCGGGGAGTTTTACTTCTTAAATTGATTTTTCTCAACCTATTTTGACATCCAAGGAAAAATGATTTCTCCATATTTTTGGAGAGACCAAAAGAATAATAATTTTTTATTATTTTTCTTAAGATTTTGAGATTTTTCTTGAAGGGTTTTTCTGAGTTGCCAAGCTCAAGTTGAGCATCTACTACGAGTGCTAGTAGTAGGTGTAGTAGGGTATTTTATCCTGGAGGCATCCGCCCTGTGGAGGCTATAGCATCAATCTTGAGTGTAGTCGGACGCTAATGTCTTAAGGACAACGTGTTGAACACGTGACTCACTCTCTTTTTCCAAAGTTTTGTTACATATCATCTTGATGTTGCGGAGATACAAGGAGCTCATCCATTTTAACGAATCACTTCCGTTAAGAGCTAAATATCAACAACCTTTGTTTATTTGATTTTCTTTATTTTTGATTATTATACGCAACAACATGTGCAGTGCAGATATCTTATTTCTACAAGGTTTCTTTTTGTATTTATTTTTTCTCGTACATCTTGAGATCCGAACTTATATATTAGTTTTGGTGTTTATCCAGGTTGTATAGCCTAGCCATATCTTAAACTTCCTTTTCATTCATATTAGTCCAATCTACTGAGAAGAAGAATACAGGACATGGGGTTTTTAGTAGTTCTACTCCTCTGCTTTCTTGGGCTTTTTTACTCAGGTTTTTGTGTAGCCACTTCCAGTTCAACTAATAATCATGATGATAATGATAAATTTCTCAAATGCCTATTCCCACAAGACACTTCCAATATCCCATTAATCCCTGTTTACACCCAGAGTAATGCCTCCTATTCAACTTTGTTCCGATCCTCAGCGCGAAACCGCAGATACTTATCACCACCTAATAACAACTCCAACAAACCAAAATTTCTAGTTTTACCTTCTCATGAATCCCATGTTCAAGCAGCTGTTATTTGTTGCAAAAAACATGGATTAGGCCTCAAAGTTCGAAGCGGAGGGCATGATGTCGAAGGATTATCTTACACATCTTCGGATATTGATCCATTTATCCTCATTGACTTGATCAATTTTCGAAACATCGCCATAAATGTGGAAGATAGAACTGCGTGGGTACAAGCTGGTGCTACCATCGGGGAGCTTTATTATAGAATCGGTGAGAAAAGCAACACACTTGGATTTGCAGCTGGTTTTTGCCCCACTGTAGGTGTTGGTGGGCATTTTAGTGGTGTCGGACTTGGTGGTTAGGTAAGGAAATATGGTGCCGCAGCTGATCAAATCATCGATGCCCAGATCGTCAACGTTGAAGGTAAAATCTTGAACAGAAAAACTATGGGGAAAGATTTATTTTGGGCTGTTAGAGGTGGTGGAGTGGCAAGTTTCGCAGTCGTTCTTTCCTGGAAAGTCAAGTTAGTTCCTGTTCCACCTATTGTGACTGTTGCAATGGTTGAAAGAACATTAGAACAAGGTGCAACTGACCTTGTTTATAAGTGGCAATTCATTGCCGATAGGCTTCCGGAAGACATCTACATTGGACTCAACTGCACTGTTGTGAATTCTAATGCAACACATGAAAGAAGAAAAATACGAGTTATATTCTCTATTTTGTTCTTAGGCAGTGTCGATAAACTACTCCAACTAATGCAAGAGAATTTCCACGATTTGGGTTTGCAGCAAAATGACTGTACAGAAATGAGTTGGTTAGAGTCTAACATTTACTTTTACTATACAGTGAGAAGTCCATTAGAACTTTTATTGGATAGAGATCTGATGTCCAAGATGTTCACGAAGGCCAAATCCGATCATGTCATGGTTCCAATACCAAAAGAATGGTTACAAGGTTTGTGGAGAATGCTATTTGCAGATGATAAGCTTGTACTGAAATTGACACCTTATGGTGGAAAAATGAATGAGATTTCAGAATCTGAAATTCCATTTCAACATAGAGTTGGAAACATTTATAACATTCTGTATCAAGTGGATTGGGTAGATGGCAGTGAATCAGAAAAACATCTAGAGTTTATGAGGAAATTGTACAAATACTTAACTCCATATGTTTCCAAGAACCCAAGGACTACATATCTTAACTACTTGGATCTTGACTTAGGCGAAAATGATTGGAATGATGGTGAAGAAATGGCATATAGGAAAGCTACGTACGGTTTGGGGCACAAAATATTTTAAGAGCAACTTTGAAAGGTTGGTGCTTGTGAAGACTGAAGTTGATCCTTGTAATTTCTTCAGGAACAAACAAAGTATTCTACCTAGTCATCACTGTTCGGAGTTCATTGAAGAAGAATAATTAGCAGAACTATAAGAAACTAAATCCCAATACGGTGGAGTTAAACGAGCAGGGTTGATGTTTGGGCAACAAAAATGGATCTGATAAATTTTTTGGAGAGGGAGGCATGTTTCGGAGCATTTGGTGAAAGTATGGCTTTGCAGCTGATCAACTCGCTGACACTCGTAAATGTCCATGCCAAGATTCTTAGCTAAGTAACCATGGGAAAAGACCTATGTTGAGAGATTAGAGGAGTGGTGCAGCAAACCTTAGACTCAATTCTTCTATGGAAAATATAAGAAGATTGTTGATGTCTCACCATTTTCACTGTTGTAATTTCATTTCTGAGTAGTGGCTAACGATGCTGGTCTGGAAAATCGATTCAATTGTTGAGAATGTGCTAACGTTTTCACGAGGTGCATTCAGTTCATCTCTGCTAGTACTACTTTATTCTGAGAGAATGTCATTCTACCAAAGCTTAGATTATGTGTCCATTTTCAAGTTTTAACAATATCAATCAAATTATGCCCGAACCATAAACTATGACTCTGCTGACACCGACTCTGATACCGCAAACAAAATTACACTATCAGGTTTTAGATAGACTATTTTGAAAGAGAATTGTAGTAAGTAAAAGTTAGAATTAAATTTTCATTAATAACCAAATTTCTGCTGACATAATTGTTGAGTGGTTAAGATGAGCCGTCTATAATTAAGCTGAGATGAACAAAGATGTAGACAGAGCAATGAAACCAAATCCACCAAAAAGAGAGATCTTCTCACTATAGGCTGAGTTCTTGGAAGCCGGAGGCGCTGGGACAGGCGAGGCATTGGTGCCGTTTAAAGCGGCTGAAACATTAGAAAACATACAAATGTAAATAAATAGTGCAACATCTATAAACAAAATTTACTCAACATGAATTGGAATGCAAAGTTTAAATAATGGAAAATGATGAAAGAAAATTTACATAATAAATTAGATAAATCACCACCATCTGAGGGAACAGTTGGAGTTGTCGAAGGCTTAGGTAATGGTGCAGTAGGATTTGCTGGAGCTGTAAATCAGAAAATTAGTTGACGCAGATGAGCTAAATTCAGATCACTCACACAAAAATAAACCGCTTAAGGGATGAACAATCAAATTATTAGACATTACCATACCTACATTTGAGCGTGAAAAATATATCAATATCTGCCTAAAAATGACATGAAGTTGGCACCAATTACGTGTTTCTGACGAAATGATTTACAAAAGGTAAAAGAATTTATAGGTACATGATTATTTTGTGTACCTGTGTTGTTGCACTGACGAATATCAGCCTTAGTACCACATTCAATAAGAAGTTTCAAAGCGTCATGTTGAGAAACACCAAAAGTTTTCAAAACTTCTTCATTATTGAAAATATTGCACAAACATTTTGGATCATCATGTATCATTTGCTTCAAGGGTGCACAACATGCATCTGTTGGTGATGATGGTGGTTTAATAAACGCTTGACACGGCATAAGTTTTTGCGCACACACCATTGATGATGCTGCATTACCAAGAGGAAGACTAGCAGCAGCGAGACCACCTGCACCACTACCACCACCAGCAACATTACTCAATGAATTTAAAAGCCCTGCAAGTGGATCTTGAGAGAATCCCATGAAAACCCATGAAGATGATAAAAGAGCTAGTGAGAGAAACAACTTGTTTGAATCCATTATGATTGATTTTTTGGAGAAAAATCAACCAACTTGGTAGGGCAAATAAAAATTTGCAAAGATCTAAATGATGGTGCAAAGAGTTTTAATTCCCAGAGAATTTCTATATTTTTGTAGGTAAACAAATGGTTGGTTATGAATGAAAGGATCTCTATTAATAGAAGTTAGAAATAAATGGTGTCAAAAATTTTGGTAGAATAACTGTACAAAAGAAAGAAACCGTTTTTTGGAACGTGTAATATTTCTGGTACTTAATCTTCTTTTGAATCAATAAGGCCTCCCTTAAAAGTCATTTGGCTTGAGTTGGAGTCGTTCAGGATAGGAGTAAAAATTGGTATATACCTGTGCCGTGAAGCGCCATTTTCAGTAGCACAATTAAATTTACTGACATATTGGTTGACGGTTCTGCATCTCCAAGAGCCGGTTCCAACTTGTAGGAGATGGCTTTTGTTCCTGGAAATTGTAAAGTATTGCTAAGATGCCTCTGTTACGGTTGCAGCCTCTCGCAGTCGTTACAGGAATTACTAGAATCAGGCGCAAATACAAGAAAGGGGCAAATTGTAGAGGGATGCAACTAGTGATCCTGGATGTGTTATTTTCTTTTTTGTAGCATGGATGTGTTTGTGTTTGTGTTTGTGTTTGTGTGTGTCTTTGTGATAGAGATAATTGTGCTGTTACTTGCTAGAGGAGATGGTAATTACTGACTTGCCATCAATAGCCCTCTGATGGCTGTCAGCTACCCAGCTTCCTTCCGCATGCATATATATACTTGGAAATTTCACCTGCATGTAACACATCTACAATGATCATACCATCACAACCATGGTAATTATAGTTGAGAAGAGTGTTCAGCACAAGATATTGGCGCGGCTCAACCAGACCAAAGGGTTGAGTTCTCTTCGACACTGTGGTGAGGTTGAACCACACCAACATCTTGTGTTAATATTTTACACTTGGCATGTGAGTTTCCCTGTAATCTAGCTAATCTAGATTTGAAGAAATGTATGAGCCTCATAAAGAGGGGATCAGTCATGAAACTTCTCAAAGCACCGGTATCCATACACATGCATCTATGAAGCTACAAGCTAGCTAGATAGAAAAATTGGTAAGAAAATTCTACAAAAGGTTTTGTAAATAGAAAGTTTGAGAGTGGAAACTGCTACTATCCCAATTTTAGTCTTAGTTTCAGATAGGCATTATATAAACAAACAACTAGCCGTAACCAAACCGCCTCTCTCAACAACAGAACAAGAACGAATACGTCACGTAAACTCAGATTCCTTCCCTTTCGGTTACAGTTTTTAATACACCGAGGAAAAAAGTTGTCATTATCTCTCAAAAACTGCCATTTCAAACTTTTTTTATCTATGAACTACTAGCTAATATGCATGTTCTACGCTTGCCTGCTTGAATCCAGTTGGATTATAGGGAGGATATCAGTGAATAAGCCAGGAATTTGTTGGAAAACTAGCATCTAACCTGGCTATATTTCCACAAATTGTATCAATCTGCTCTCCAGAATCCTGGACATATAGACAGCACAAGTGGCGTATGTTCACATTTACAGTCTATTTACCCCAGGATTATTCGCTACGTTATGTTTAGTGCATCACCATTACGCAAAAGAAATGGTCATTTTTTTCTTTTATAGTTTGGTTAATATATCCAATTGAAACTGAAAACTGATCGGCATTTATTAGATGCAGAGAATACAATCTGTTGCCTTTAGAATCACTTGCTGTCATTTTCTGATGCCGTGCGGAGGCACCAAGTTATTTGCAACTTTTTCGTGTCAAATTATTGTAACAGTTGGAATCATCATGCACAGGCCAGGATCAGGACTGGTGTGGGAAATGGGGGCTTCAGAAGTAGATTGTCGGTACGGATATGGCTCATACCGTACTCGAAACATGTGTATTCAAAGGAGTCGTGCATACATTGGATTTCTGGTTGGCCATCGCAGGCTGTGTGGCTTCCATTCAGTTGACTGTACATTCTTTGCTCGCATAAAAATTGCTTGCTTGGCTATCCATGCTGCTATCAAGTGTTCACTGTCATGAAGGATTGAGGTTCATCACTTCCCTACAAGAGTTGTATATCTCTGCAATGCCATTGGGAATTATAGACAAGGTTGTAAGAGATGTGGGAGATGATTGGTATAGAGTTTAACATATACCCTACATCATTATTAGAGAGGAAGGCAATGGGGATCAGTACCAGTAAGACGATTAATCTGTTGTTCTTTCAATTTTTCGTTTGGTTGGTATATTACGTTTGTAAATGAAACAATGGATTGCAAATTCTTATCAAATTTTATGTGTAATAGATGATGGATTAATAAACAAATAATGAACATACACAATTTTTCTTTCTAATTCTTTTCTAAGTCTTAGTTAATAGACAATCTCATGTACGATTAACAAGAGATATCTAAGGAACCAAGTAGGGCGTCTGTATGCTCTTGCACCACCTTCCATGCCCCAGCCATGTGTCGTTCCTCTGTAGGTGTTGCTCCCACAGCAAATCGAATCATGTACACCCCTCCAACAACAGCATGAGTCATATATATCTGGCCGGATGAATTGACTGATTCAAGCAGTTTCGCGTTGTTCTCATTTGCTTGAGCTTCAATATAATCATCTTCTACTATTTTTTGCTTGAATATTGCAGTTGGTTTAAGACGAAAACAGACCTTGGCAAATGTTCTAGGAACTACAATTTCAAACCTGTTATCCATGCCAATGATCCCTTGAAAATGCTTAGCCATTTTGACATGACTCCTAAGGAAACTTCTTAAGTTGGCTATTCCGTAGCTGCGAAGTACTAACCAAGCTTCATAGACAGAATCTTCGACTGAGAGCTATTTACCAATCCTTGTAATCGATAACTTGTTTTGGTTCGGTTGCTTTGTTCTTCAAATACTCTGGATACATTGATAATGCCTTAACAAGTGAATCAGAGTCTTTAACCCATAAACAACAGCAATCTAAAGTAGTGAAGAACCACTTATGTGCATTTAGACTAAATGAGTCTGCCTCCTCCACACCATCAATGAAGTGCCTGAACTCTGGGCAAATACAAGCACTTCCGGCATATGCCGCATCCACATGAACCCAAATACCATTCATTTTAGCAACCCCGCAAAGGGGACCAATAGGATCTACTGCTGTTGATGACGTTGTACCGACGGTAGCACATAGAAACAATGGAACTAATCCGGATTTGATATCAGCGAGAATTGTAGATTGAAGTGAATTGGGCGACAGCCCAAAGTTTCTGGCCTTTGAAGTAGCGATAGCACGGAAGTTCTTTGGGTTAATACCAGCAATTTGAGCAGCTTTTTGTAGGGAACAATGAGTTTGATCAGAAGCATAGACCACTAGCTTGTTAATATTTTCTCTACCGATTTTGTTCAACATTTTATCTCTTGCTGCAGTTAGTGTACATAAAATGGCTTCACAAGTAGACCTTGTAGAACACCTCCTCCTCCTGAACTTCCATCTGACGAGAAGAGAAATGATTTGGGAAGTGTAAGCATTTGACCGGGCCAATTCATAACAATACTTTCTAACTCAGTCGCAGCTGGTGAAGACATCCAATTGAAGCCAACAACATTAAATCCGGTACTAAGCATTTCACCGAGGAACCCAGCAATGGAACCACTAGAAGGAAAATAAGCAAAGTAATTTGGACTCTGCCAATGAGTAAGACCAGGGATAATATCATTTGTGACATCTTGAAGAATGGTTTCAATGGATTCAGAGTTGTTTGGAGGTGATTCGGGTAATCGTTTCCGCAAGTAGCCAGGTTCAACTTGACTCCGAACAGGATAGCTCCCAACATTTTTGTAGTAATCAGCAAGGAAATCAATGATCATGTGACCTTGCCTTCTGAATTCATCTGGATCAAGTGGGTTCTGTGAACACATTGACATGCTTTCAAGGTTATCAGTTGGAAGACTACCCATTGCTACTACTTAAGCAGATGAGTGAGTGAGATAGAGAGAATTAGTGTTGAGATACTGAA
This sequence comes from Papaver californicum, assembly GCA_023531435.1. Lineage (NCBI taxonomy): Eukaryota > Viridiplantae > Streptophyta > Magnoliopsida > Ranunculales > Papaveraceae > Papaver > Papaver californicum. The sequence continues at coordinate 19,823 of JAJJMC010031919.1, forward strand.
GAAGAATACATGGAATGAATGATTTATATAGAGGGAATGAAGCACATGGAAAAAACTTAAAAGACAAAGTACACACAACCAAGACGCGCTTAAGGTAGCTTCAAGACTGCTCCCATTATGGTCCTGAGTACTGTTGAGATACATGTATAAAATTGGGGTCAGTAGCTAGTGTTAACTTTACTTTTGTAAGCACATTCTAAATGAGCCATAGTGCTAGATTTAATGGTGCATTATTAGAGAAGAAATTACTTAACAATGAGGCAGAAAAGTAGGTACACTCAAATGAGACTAATTTGAGATAAATATGCACTTCTTCTTCAAAGTAATGTTTTTACAAGAAACAGGAGGCTGCCGTGTATGTAGCCTGGTTAGCAATTTGGCACATGGGATTTTGGAAACATAATTAATTATTTCTCAGATTATAGATGGATGTTGTTGTAAGAGCTATGTTGTATGGTCGACTGTGGCCTAGTGGCATATAATGCCAATGACATCGCATTTTAACTTGTGCTACTGCAATTCTAGAGCAACTAACCTGGTTGATGCAGTAT
>JAJJMC010031930.1:2500-10000 GCA_023531435.1 Papaver californicum
ATAGCTCAAAAGCTCGAGGGAATGATTGGATAATTTATTTATCTTAATTCTATCTGGTTGAGACCACAAGAAAAAATGACATTGCCATAAATTTACAAGATTACATTTCCATTTTTTCATCAAAAGAGGACTTCCCTTTGAAGCCAGAATGGATTTTCCTTGATATCTGACATAATGCATAAAAGGATCCTTGAAGAACCATAGGAAGGTCTGAAAATAATTACTAAACACTACTACAGGATGCTCCATTTTTCCATAGAAATTTATTCGCTCAAGAAGGATTCTAAAAGATGTTGATCGTAAACGAAAAGATTGTTTACGGAGAAAAAAGAATATGGATTCGCATTCATATACATGAGAATTATATAGGAAGAAGAAAAAGCGTTGATTCCCCTTTGAAAAAAAGGAAATTTCTTTTTTTTTAGTAATAAGACTATAGCAATTACGATACTCATGGAGAAAGAATCGCAATAAATGCAAAGAGGGGACATCTTGTATCCAAGAGCGTAGGATTCGAACCAAGATTTCCAGATGGACAGGGTAGGGTATTAGTATATCTGACACATGAGTTAAATGTGATAATTTATCCTCTAAAAAAGGAAATATTGAATGAATTGATCGTAAATTTTGAGATTTTCTATCCTTTCCTTCTAGAAAAGATACTAATCGTAGTGAAAATGGAATTTCTACTATGACTGCAAGCCCCTCGGATATCATTTGATAATAAACATTTGGGTTGTGCGCAACAAAATTTTTTTGTTTAGAAACATTTGTCGAACTCAAAAAAGGAAAATGTTTCTGTTGATACATTTGAGTAATTAAACGTTTCACAAGCAGTGAACTGGATTTATTATCATAACCTACATTTTTCACGGATTCATAAAGAATTGATCCATTTAAACCATGATCATGAGCAAGTGCATAAATATACTCCTGAAATAGAAGTGGATATAGGAAGTCTTGTTGCCGAGATCTATCTATTTTGGAATATGCTTCTAATTCCTTCATTTGAAATTCGATTTGAAACAAAGGCAAAGGATTTCTTGGGTTCACAAATGATACATAGTGCGATACAGTCAAAACAAGGTATATAGTAATAAAAGACTAGACACCTCGGATACAGATAGGCTAATCAACGGATCCTCCCTTTTTTAATCCAATTGATAATGGTTAGAAATCCTTTATTTTTGCAACCCGATCGCTCTTTTGATTTTGGAAAAAATGAATCTTTATCAATATACCCCTTCTTCTACACATTCGTCTCCCCTCCATACTATAATGAAGATATAGTGAATAGTTAGGATTTATAAAAAAATAGATAATCCACTTATAGGAGAACCTTTTACCGCGTTAGGCACTAATATATTTTTAACGTATAATTAGATCGGGTAATCATTCAAATTAAGAACAAAAGCCCGTTGCTTTTTATTTACCTATAATTGGAGCCGTATGGCTCTATCCATTTATTCACTCGACCCATCCGTGAATTTCTTTTGTCACGCTCCAAGAATTCAAACAATATTTTGTACCGATCTGGTAAGGATGAAGAATTCTCAGAGTTTTGCATTGATACGACATGCTATTTTTTCCATTCATTCCCTTTCAGGATCAGTCGTGGTCTTACAAACTTTACCAATGGTATGGACGAATCCGTTGCTTCATCCAAATGTGTAAAAGAATCTAGCCGCACTTAAAAGCCGAGTACTCTACCGTTGAGTTAGCAACCCAAATAATGTAATTATGGTGTGTAGATATGATCGAAATAAAAAAAGAAATAGATTAGATTGAACGGCCACATCAAAGGATTAAACTAGCAACAAATCGACAAAAGGTTTTTAGGACCGATTCGGAATATAAAAATGAACAAATCATATGAAAATAGAAGAAATTCCCAGATAAAAAAAGAGAGATTCTCCTTTATTTGTCTATTTTTTCATAAAAAAGGGTCCTCTTGTGTTACAGCAAATCTAACGAGCACTTTTTTTGAAGTAAAAAACAAAACTTATGGGACGTGGATAAATAGATCCATTTATCCACGATCCAATTATATTTGTTCAATACACTATTGTCAATATGAACGTTGAAAACATAAAGAAAAAAAGACAAAACCCGAATATAACAAAAGGGACAATAAGCAAGCTTAACCCCCTTTTCTTGGTGTCATCCTAACAAAAACCAAACCATATCAAGAAAAAATATTTCATTATTTCGAGAATCGATAATATTCGAGAATCGATAATATGGGATTATATGAAAGCAATCTAATAGTAAATTCGTATAAATAGAACAAAAAAAAAAGAGTGAAAAAAGAAGAAATTCCAGGAAGTTCACATTATGGAACCCTCACTTTCTTTATCTTTGTTCATTATTTAAAGTTCGTTTGATTACCGGGAAGAAGTTCCTTAAACACCTCTGCCTTCTTTGAAATATCATGAACGGTTCCTGTGGGTTGAGCGCCTTTTTCAAGGAAATAGAGAATAGCGGGAACGTTTGAATAAGTTTGATTCTTTATCGGATCGTAAAAACCCACTTTTCGAAGATCTCTTCCTTCTCTTCGGGATCGAACATCAATTGCAACGATTCGATAGATGGCTCATTGGGATAGATGTAGATGAACAACGCCCCCCCTAGAAACGTATAGGAGGTTTTCTCCTCGTACGGCTCGAGAAAGAATGATTTGAATTTATGTATATAGTTCCAAATAGATTGAGAAAATAATAAAATCCATTAGACTTTTTTTGAATTCCTTTTTTTCTTCCTTCCCGCAGAAAAGAAAAAACATTCGTACTCATAACTCAAGTTGTATAATTATCAAAGAGCTCAAAGGAAAATCCTTAAGCTTAGGCATTTTATTTATTGAGCTGTCTCTAACCCCCTTGCTTTGTCTTGTTTAGAGTCCATTTTTTATTCCTCGCCCTGACCGAACCTATTGTTGAGACAACAGAAAATGGTGTTTTCTTGTTCCGGGATCCTTTATCGTTGCTTTGAATCATTGGGTTTAGACATTACTTCGGTGATATTTAATCTTTCAAAACGGCAGCAACATACCTTTTGTGATTTCTTTCTATCGAAGAATCAGATGAAGGATTGATTCCCATGCGATACACTTTTGTTTTGATCAAAATAGTTTCGTTTTTTGACAATTCCAAGAAAAGAATTTCCTTTTTTGAAACGTTTGCTCGAATTGGATCCTTTCTATTTCTATATTGAAGATATACTTACGAAGTTGTTCCGACTTATTGATTGACACTAACCCTAGACCCTTGCCCCTGAGAAATGAATCAATACTTTCTACTCGAGCTCCATCATGTACTATTTACAACCCAGCAAAAAGGGATTGTTCTAGTGGAACAGAACAAACTATGTCGAGCCAAGAGCACCTTCATTCCTATATAAAATGGTGGATGTAAGAATCCACAACCGATCATGTCCTTCAAGTCGCACGTTGCTTTCTACCACATCGTTTTAAACGAAGTTTTACCATAACTTTCCTCTAGTTTGGAGCCGGTATGGAATTGATTCAATATGGAATCATGAATAGTCATTAGTTCAATCGGTACATAGTAATCTATACTTTCATACTTTCTTTTTCTATATGGAAAGGTCCTTTTTTCTGGAGAAGTCTCCGCAAAGGATTCAATTTAATTAACCCTATCTTTTATTCTATGAGCAAAAGAATTAATAAAGAAAATGAAGAAAAAAACGCTTTTCTTTAATCTGCATCTTCAACAGAACAGATTGTTCAAGACCATCAATCATGAAAGATTCAACCTTTCTCGAACAACTAAGCTAAAAACAAAACACCTAACTAAAAAAAAGAAGGGTCTTTCATTATATTTCTAATACCGGAACAAAATGAATATTAAGTATTAACCAAAGAAACGAGTCCAATGAACTGGAAAGGCCAGAAATGAGTTGATAGAATTAAAGTTAACAAATCTCACATCTCTTCGAGAACCAAAGATTGATAAAACATCATGAAAAGCGTTTCGTTTTTCAAATTTTCTATTTCAATAGAATTTTGATTATTTGATCGTGAAATCAATTAAAGGATTTAGTAATCAGATCATAGCCTGTAGTTAAAAAGGTTTAATAGATATCTCATTTCCGACTCAATCACCCATCTATTTTGAATGAATCATTATCTCGGTGATGGAATGAAAATTCAATTAGTCCCAAGAGCCCCTTCTTGTTTAGTTTAGACTTCCAAGATCCACAGAGAATTAATAACTAATAACTGGACTCCACTATTTACTTTAGTGATAGGGGGGTAAGGTAGAGCTTTTTCGCATTTTCACTTTGAATGCGTTCTTTTTTTTTTTATGGATATAGACCATAAAGTCTTTCTAAGCAACTAGGAATATCGATGGAACAGGCAGACGCGGAAGAGCCCATCTCATTTTTGAATTCAACTATTGAGCTATTTCCTGGCCAGGTAGGATAGGAAATAGATCTCGCTCTATCGGCATGTCATTTGCCCTGGGTTGTTTTGCGAGAAAAAGGGTAAGATATGATTCAGAAAAGAATCAGTAGAACTCAGAAAAAAAGATTCGATTTTATTCAACATTACACTTTGAACCTAATTGGACTGCTCTGGGACGGAAGGATTCGAACCTCCGAGTCGCGGGACCAAAACCCGTTGCCTTACCGCTTGGCCACGCCCCATTTATATTTATATTTGACACCAATAAACACTAATATCCGTATTGTTTATTCGTCAATTCCCACCCAAATCTCTATGGAATAGAGTAGATTGTTGCTAGGATTTAATGCATATAGTTGTAGAATTTAACTTAATTTATTGATCATTACATAGAATTCAATTAAGATATTGTATGAAAGTATGACTCCTTCTGTTCTCGGTTGAGAATTGAAGGATTTGTGATTGAGCAAGTAAAAAAAAAGAAGAATTTGAATCTACCTTACTTTCTTCCTTTTTTTCCTTAATATCAATGACTCAATCAAAATACAATTATCTCCAAGAAGGAAATGTTTGTTATGCTTAATATCTTTAGTTTGATCTGTATCTGTCTTAATTCTGCCCTTCATTCGAGTAGTTTTTTCTTCGCCAAATTGCCCGAGGCTTATGCTTTTTTTAATCCAATTGTAGATGTTATGCCAGTAATACCTGTGCTCTTTCTTCTCTTAGCCCTTGTTTGGCAAGCTGCTGTAAGTTTTCGATGATATTTTTTTACTACTGTCCTACAAACATGTATGATTTTTTGATAAAAAAAGAGTCTAACAATTAATAAGATCAGCTAAGTCTTATATTCTGAACCCTCGATCCAAACATTTGAATTCTTGGATAATTGCGAGAAATCTTGATCACCTCCCCAACTTGACCTTCTACTTCAAGGGCCCTATTCAATTTAGGGTCCCCCACAATATAATATAGAATTGTGTCATAAAAAAGCGTTTCCGTAACGAAAGAATCTTATTACAAACGAATTTCGAAAAATTACTTTCTTTTCGAGAAACTACTTCGTTTCTTGGTGTAAAAAGAGGATATGTGGTATAAAAAAGGATAGTCTATTCCCTTTTTTTACAAAAATGATCTTGGAGATTGTGTAATGCTTACTCTCAAACTCTTTGTTTACACAGTAGTGATATTCTTTGTTTCTCTTTTTATCTTCGGATTCCTATCTAATGATCCAGGACGTAATCCTGGACGTGAGGAATAAAAAAGAGGAAAAAGCTTTTTTCTTGCTTGTTGGTTTATTCATTTTCTTTTTTTTTTTATTCCAGACATTTAACTATGAGAAAATAAGATAAAATGCAATGAAAAGGTCTCGATCTTTTTTTGAATGCAAAAAAAAGAAAGTCATCGGAGGAAACGGAAAGAGAGGGATTCGAACCCTCGGTACAAATAAATCGTACAACGGATTAGCAATCCGCCGCTTTAGTCCACTCAGCCATCTCTCCAAATTGAAAAAATTACTATGTTACGGTTACGCTTGAAGCCAAAAAGTCTTTATTTTTTCTTTCACTTTATTCTATAGATAGATAAGATAGATACAAATTGGATTAGCAATCCAACTCGAATTTCATTTCGATAATGGGTATATCTTCCATAGAAAGAAAAAAAATATCCCCCCTTTTTTAGCCGAAAGCTCCTTTTATTCCCCGGCCTGGTCAGTACCTAGCCGGGCCATTTCTTACTTTATTCCAACGCAATGAATGATGGATCAACTCATTTCTCTGATTTGAAAACAAAAATACTTGTTATTGAAACAACAACGACAGGAACACGTAAGACTATTTCCAATCTTATGGTATAGGATAGAAGTGTCTTTGCTTTTTTTATCAATTTGGAAAAAGAGGGACCTATCCTATTTCTTAATATTATAACTCTAATTTCGTTATTTCTTCAAGGGCAGTCTTTATTTGAAGACTTGAGTTGAGTCCATAAAAAAGACTCCGGGTTTTTATACTAGATCCAGTTGATTGGCTCGAATTCCTAAAATTTACCGGCGGAATATGAATAAAATAAATAGGGAAAGGGTATTTTCAAAAAATGAAAGAGTCAAACTTTCTCTCTTTTTTGAGAAAATTTTGTATTTTCTTCTAAAGGATTGGAGGGTTGAAAAAACGGAGCTACGGATTCTTACACAATTTTTTGTGACTTCAGTGGCTCTTTCTTTAAAGAACCCCCCAGCCCAGCAAAATAAAAAGATATAACCCTTTTGTTTAATAAGACTTCTTTTCCTACCTCATCAAGTTCTCCCGACAAAAAGCGTCAACGCTCCAATTTAATAATTCTATTCTGATCCTATCTTGATTATGTAGGATTCCCTTGTTCGACAAAGATTCCATTCATATACAATAATCAATTGTAGCGGGTATAGTTTAGTGGTAAAAGTGTGATTCGTTCTATTAATCCCTTAAATAGTTAAGGGGTCTTTCGGTTAATTTGTATTCCGATCAAAAACTTTCTTTCTTAAAAGGATTTTATCCTTTACCTCTCAATGACAGATTTGAGGAAGAATATACATTCTCGTGATTTGTATCCAAGGGTCAATTTAAAATGGAAAATTGGATTATGGAATTGCGAAGCATAATTTTTTTTAGTTGGATCAAAACTTCCAATTAAATGAGTATGAATAAAGGGTCCATGGATGAAGAAAAAAGTGTATTTCAATCGTAACTAGATCTTCCTTTTTTTCTTTGTAGAAGGGAAATTGAAGCGAAATAGCTATTAAATGATGACTTTGTTTTACTAGGGCCATCAACATATTGTTTCAGCTCGGTGGAAACACAACTCTTTTCCTCAGGATTCGCACAGTAGAAATAGAGAACGAAATAACTAGAAGTATTTGTTAGAATTACCCCCTTCTAGAGGGATCATCTATAAAGCGAGTTGTTTTGAATGCATTCAGACAAAAAAGCTAACATAGGTGTTATGGGTCAAAATTTTTTTTACAACTTAGATTTTGGAATCTATCCATTTTCCATAAAGGAGCCGAATGAAACCAAAGTTTCATGTTCGGTTTTGAATTAGAG
>JAJJMC010031930.1:12500-17500 GCA_023531435.1 Papaver californicum
TATAGGGGATTCCATATTTTTTATGTAATGAGCCTATCCTCTCTTCTCTGTTCGTATTCCAAAATATCAAAACGGATCATTGATCCACGACCATAATATTTGGAGGACTCTTCCGACCAGACAAAAATCTGTAATTATCGGCAAAGTTGTTTATATTTTTTTCTGAAAATCCAAAAAATGCTTCTTACTTTAATACATAGGTCGTCGATTCGGCATTGAAAAAAGGGATCCTTCCTTTTTCCAGTAACAGGTTCAAATCGTTTTATCGATATGAGTGTTCTATATCGAATAAATTGCCAACTTTTTTTGAAACCATTTCCATACTAACATAGTGGTAGAAAGAGTACCATGTAGCGCCTAGACTTCAAACGGTTTAGCTTTAACCATGTTAATAGTTCCACATTATTGGTTGATAGAGAATCAAAGTGTATTTACTTTACCAATGAGTCGCGAAATGCTATGGTTCTTACATATGATTTCTTTACTTTTTCAGAAGTAATTCGCGAGATCGTGCACCCTTCATTTACTTAGTTTAGTTCTAAAGAAAAAAGAAAGTGCAGCTGGTTAGATCCAGCCTATTCTTGAAATAAACAACCCGCACACACTCCCTTTCCAAAAAAGATCAATACGCCAAGTACTACACTTAGATTTATTGGATTTGTTGCTAAAATATCGGTATTAAACCCGAAACTCCCGGCGGATGGCCAGTGACCCAAAGAAACGAAAGAATCGGTTACATTTTTCATATGATCTCCTCTTATAGATAGGACTAACAAAATAAAACAGAGTTTGTATCAATTCGTCCCTTTTTTTATTGTTTGATTAATTTTTGATTTCCTTTTTTTTTACATAGATTTTATTATTCCATTTTGCATTTTTTTTATTTCATTTGAGGTTCCCACTCAAAAACACACTTATTAGAATTAGGTCCAGATCTCATGTCAGTCGTGAAATACCTCATCTTTTGCAACGCTTTCTAAAAAAAAAGGGTTTCGTTGGACTAAGAACGGGAAGGAAGAAAGCGAGTAGGTCTGCTAATTCCTCATCCTCAAATCAGTCCTTCCCACGGATATTGTCTCAAAAAAAAGTGATTGTAAGAGTAAAATCTTGATAGAATTCAAAAAAGCAGGTAGGAAATCCAGGGCAATAAAATGGAGAAAAAAACTTTCAAATTCTTAGGATTAAACAAAAGGATTCGCAAATAAAAGTGCTAATGCCACAACCAAGCCATAAATTGTTAAAGCTTCCATAAAAGCCAGACTCAGCAATAAAGTACCTCGTATTTTACCCTCCGCCTCTGGTTGTCTCGCAATACCTTCTACGGCTTGTCCCGCAGCAGTACCTTGACCAACTCCAGGTCCAATAGAAGCAAGCCCTACGGCCAATCCAGCAGCAATAACGGAAGCGGCAGAAATCAGTGGATTCATGGTAAGCTCCTCGCACCAAAATAAATAAATGGTTAATGATACAATCAACCAATAAATAATGCCTTATGATTCCATTACTAACATATATCCAATTGAAGTAATTATATTATTGAATCGTCAGAACTACTTCGATTTCTCGTTTTTAGTTCCCATCCATCGAGTCTTTATCAATTAGCAATCCATAAAGCTCTTCCATTTCTTAGTTCCAAAGCATTCTTTCAATTCTTCGTTATTTTTCTCTTCTATACTATATGCTCTTGGTTTCATGTGTTTATTCATTCGTCACAGACGAAATGGAAGGACTTCTATTGGAATCCTCATCGAAATTCAGAGTGGGATCGTAAAGGAAATAAGATCTATGGATAGTTCATATATAACTAGTCAATATCTAATATCACATATACATATGTTTCTTCCATAGTGTAAACCAACTATTGAATTCTCATCCTATATGCATTCGAATTCTAGAAAAAACATACACAACAATAGGTTTATAGCCATTACATATACCTAAGTCGATCCCCTAACCTATTTTTTATGAAGCCCATTTGTCACTTCCTCTTTGCCCTTTAGTTATCATTATCCCGTATGAATCCAAATGGGCGGGTTGGTTGGTTCATTATCATTAGCCCGAATCATTACATATCAATACAATATCAGGATTTGGTTGATGAAATTGCATGGAATTAATTCGAATTTTGGACAATCCTTGAATTAAAAAAATTTAAATGCCAATCCATCGTTCTATAGAAACATCGTTTTTTGTTTAATCACAATCAAAGTTAGATAGCATAACAATTTGGATTCAAATTATGAACCCTAATATAATTCTAATATTGTAATTGAATGAACAAATAGAAGTGGGGGTATGACATCAATCGGCCAAGAATCTTAGGAAAAAGATCTTTTAGATCTCTTTCCTTTATTTTAAATTCCCGAATATCAATCAGAAAAGCTAGTTAATGATGACCCTCCATGGATTCGCCTATATAAGCCGCGGCTAAAGTTGCAAAAATAAGAGCTTGAATCCCGCTTGTAAATAATCCAAGAAACATGACAGGTATAGGAACCACTGAAGGTACTAAAGAAACAAGAACAACAACTACTAATTCATCAGCCAATATATTCCCGAAAAGCCGAAAACTTAGTGATAAGGGTTTTGTGAAATCTTCTAGGATGTTAATTGGTAAAAGGATTGGAGTTGGTTGAATGTATTTACCGAAATAACCCAACCCTTTTTTGGTAAGACCCGCATAGAAATATGCCACGGACGTGAGTAAAGCTAAAGCAACGGTAGTATTTATATCATTCGTAGGTGCGGCTAACTCCCCATGAGGTAACTGTATTATTTTCCGAGGTAAAAGAGCCCCTGACCAGTTAGAAACAAAAATAAATAGGAACATAGTTCCAATAAAGGGAACCCAAGGACCATACTCTTCTCCAATCTGAGTTTTGCTCAAGTCTCGAATGAATTCAAGGACATATTCGAAGAAATTCTGACCATTGGTCGGAATAGTTTGTGGGTTCCGAACAGCTATAGCAGCTGAACCTAATAAGATAGCAATTACGACCCATGACGTAATAAGGACTTGGGCATGGACTTGGAAACCACCTATTTGCCAATAGAAATGTTGGCCTACTTCCACACCGGATATATCGTATAGCCCTTTTAATGTGTTGACGGAACATGGTAGCACATTCATATTGTCCTCTGGCAGAAATAGAACTAAAAAAGGAATTATTTTGATTCCACTATCTCTTTCTCAACTCGTCTACTTGAATCATATTTTTCGGATATCAAGTAATCACATAATATCCCCAGCTTTTTTATCTCTTTTTTGGTATTCAGAATATAGTAACCGATTCAAAAAATCTATGGAGTTCTCGAAGTAATTGACTTATCTTATTATTAATCAACGATTTGGGATATAGCTAGAACGGCCCTCACAAATGGCGAATACTAATTTGTTAAGGATTAATCGGATTGAAGCTATAGCGTCATCATTGGCTGGAATCGAAATATCTGCGAGATCCGGGTCACAATTTGTATCGATTAAACAAATCGTTGGAATTCCCAAAGTTACACATTCTCGAAGAGCCGTATATTCTTCTTGCTGATCAACGATGATTACAATATCAGGTAACCCCGTCATATATTTGATCCCACCCAGATATGTTTGCAAGTGATATAATTGTCTCTTCAACATTGCTGCATCTCGTTTCGGAAGGCGGTTGAGTCTTCCCTTCTTTTGTTCCGCTCTCAAATCCCTGAACTTATGAAGTCTCGTTTCTGTAGTGGACCAATTCGTTGACATGCCACCGAGCCATTTTTTATTAACATAATGACACCGAGCCCTTATTGCAGCCGATGCTACTGAATCAACTGCTTTATTTTTAGTACCAACTATTAAGAATTGCTTTCCTTTACTTGCTGCATCAAAAACTAAATCACAAGCTTCTGATAAAAAGCGAGCAGTTCTAGTAAGATTTGTAATATGAATACCTTTACGCTTTGCAGAGATGTAAGGTGCCATTCTAGGATTCCATTTCCTAGTACCATGACCAAAATGAACTCCTGCTTCCATCATCTCTTCCAAATTAATGTTCCAATATCTTTTTGTCATTTCTCCCCACGCTTCCCTTTTTTTTAAGAGATGAGATACCCTAAATACTAAATAAAGAATTGTTCCGATGGAACCTTTTACCAGAGATTGGCCGTTGATACACGGGCCAAGCCATAAATTCCTTTCTATTCACTATTATCTTTAGACCAGATAGTTTAAAGTTAAGTTAAAAGGATTAATCCGCTCTTAGGAATCATTAAATCCCGTAAATAATTGTTCTGATGGATCGTGGATATTCTTTGGGATGTAAGAATCAAATAATTCTTTGTGTTGGAACAAAATATCTCTAAACCCCCCTCGGAATAGGTTATTCTTTTTTAGTTCAAAAGGGATATTGCTGTGTTGCCTTGAATGATACACTAATCCTTTGAATCCGGTACCAACAGGTATCATCCCCCCCAGAACAACGTTCTCTTTCAGACCTTTCAACCAATCGATACGACCTCGTAGAGCGGCTTTTGCTAAAACTCGAGCAGTTTCTTGAAAACTCGCCTCGGATATGAAACTTTGAGTATTCAGAGACGCCCTCGTTATTCCCAATAAGACGGCTCTATAACAGATCGCTTCTTCCAAAGCTCGTCCCGTTCGTTCCGCTCGCAACAATCCAATAAGTTCTCCGGGTGAAAAAACATTAGACATTCCATCTTCCGAAACCAAAACTTTTGATGTTATTTGACGCACAATAATCTCGATATGCCTATTGTGGATTTGCACCCCCTGGGATCGATAAACTTTTTGAATCTTATTAACCAAAGAGATACGACTTTGTGCTATGGTTAACTCTGCGCCAATCAAAAACCCCCAAGGAATTCCAAGAATTCTTGTTATACGTTCGTTCCAACCTTCAACCCTTTTTTCTAGGTTCATTGATATTGAATCAAGCGAGCGCACTTCTAAAACCTGTTCCACTTTTGGAAGACCCTGCGTTATATCACCTGATCTCGATTTT
>JAJJMC010031930.1:22500-30000 GCA_023531435.1 Papaver californicum
TAATTGTTCTCTGATAGCACTTGCTCCAGTAGAGATTTCTCGATTTCGAAATGTATCGAAGCCTTGAGTAGTAAAAAAAAGTGGGATGCTGTATTTCCAAGATTGGATTTCATATTCGAATGAACCTCGTAATCGTAAGAAAGTAGGTTTTTTAGCTACGGTCCTAGCAAAAGAAAAATTGGGATAGGTTCCTTATAGTATAGGATTTCCCCCCTTAAAAATCGGACGCGAGGGTTTCCTCTCATCCGGCTCAAGTAGTTACATCAAATAAGGGGTTCTCGTTTAAAATTTTTTTTTAGAAAACCCCCAACGATCTACTCCTTACTCAAGTTCCCAATCAGGACCAACCAACATTTCAATGAAATGAAATGTGAAATTCTTGAGTAGTCTACCTCCCTTCGAATACCAAATCCCTTTTAAAAGAATACCTTGGAACTCATAAGGGATTTACTTGTCTATGTATCATTCCATTCGATCTTTTAGGCCCCTACTTAACCTCGACGGTTATGACATGATGCCCTTAAAGCCTATACGCGATGAATAGGCCCTTGTAACCATGTCATATTTGCTTACTAGAACATAATTTCTTTCTAAAACAAATGGAATGGCTAATTCCACGAAAGAAGTCTTTTTCACGAGGTACAACTAGCAATTCCTATTTTTCTGTTACGGAATCGACCATAGATCAATTCCCTTTTTTGGAGTATTAAATACATCCATAATTCTGAGCTTCATGTTACTCCTACCACGAGACATGTCAGAGTCAGGGCATCCCAATCGGAGTGAATGGGATGACAGTTTCTTAGTCCCAATCTGTAAAATAAGAATTTTGATCAAATCACACATCGCAGTATACTAGGCCTTCTAATTCTTTAAGAGGTTTATCTAAAAGATTCGCGATATAACTAGGAAGACGTTTCAAGTACCACACATGAGTTACTGGGCATGCCAGTTTGATGTATCCCATTTGATATCTTCGTATCCGAGAATCAACAAACTCGACTCCGCATTGTTCACAAAATTTCGGGTCTTCTTTTTCATCTCCGATTACTCGATAGTTTCCACAGGCACAAATTCCACTTTTTATAGGCCCAAAAATTCTTTCACAAAACAATCCATCTTTTTCCGGCTTATTGGTTTTGTAATGAAAAGTATAAGGTTTTGTCACCTCTCCAACAACCTCTCCATTGGGTAGTATTTTTTTGGCCCAAGCGCTTATTTGTTCAGGAGAAACTGATCCAATTCGAAGGTGTTGATGTTTATACCGGTCGATCATAGAAGAAAAATTCTGATTCATTCCGATCAAGCTTCCTTCCTTTGAATCTGGAAGTTCTTCTCAGATACAAGGAAATGATTCAATTCCAGAGCCAAAGATCGTAGTTCTCGAACGAGCAATCGAAAGGATTCTGGAGCATCCTCAGGTTTAGGTATTGTTCCTCCAATGATCGTAGTACCAAGTACTTCCTGACGAGCTCTAATATGATCAGATTTATAAGTAAGCATCTCTTGTAAAATGTGAGCAACACCAAACCCCTCTAGAGCCCAAACTTCCATTTCTCCTACCCGTTGTCCCCCTTGCTTAGCCCTTCCCCTAAGGGGTTGTTGTGTAACAAGCGCATAATGCCCGCTGGAACGCCCATGAATTTTATCATCAACTTGATGAATTAATTTTAGGATATAGGACTTTCCTATTATAACAGGTTGTTCAAAAGGATCTCCCGTTCTTCCATCAAATATTCTGCTTTTTCCCGGATACTCGGGTTCAAATACCCACGGATTCGCTGTTTGCTTACCGGCTTCATATAATTCAGAAAACACGAGTTTTCTAGAAGCCTCTTGCTCATATCTCTCATCAAAGGGTGCTATTCGATAATGCCTGTCTAGCAGATCCCCCGCTAACCCGAGCGAGCATTCAAATATCTGTCCTACATTCATTCGTGAAGGTACTCCTAATGGATTGAAGACCATATCAACAGGCGTTCCGTCTTGTAAATACGGCATATCTTGTCTAGGCAAAATTTTGGAAATGATACCTTTATTCCCATGCCTTCCAGCAACTTTATCCCCTACTTTGATTTCACGTTTCTGTGAAATATATACACGAATCATTTCTGGATTATAACTGGAACCCCCCTTTTTCTGGATCCATCTCACATCAATAACTCGACCTCTGCTACCTATAGGTAATTTTAGACAAGTTTCCTTTGCAGTGGATACTTGAATACCAAGTATAGCCCGTAATAATCTATCTTCCGGGGCATATGATGATTCTTTCGTGATCTGAGGCGTTAATTTACCTACTAAAATATCACCTGTTTCTACCCAAGACCCCAACATCACAATTCCGTTTCTATCTAAATTCCGGAGTAAGTGGGCTTCTAAATGTGGTATTTCATTAGTTATCCTTTCAGGGCCTTGACTTGTCACATGAGTCTGAATTTCATATTTCCGTATATGAAAAGAAGTATAAACATCGCCATATACTAGACGTTCACTAATAAGTACGGCGTCTTCAAAATTGTAGCCTTCCCATGGCATATAAGCTACTAATACGTTTTTTCCCAAAGCGAGTTCGCCACCAACAGTAGCAACACCATCTGCTAAAATTTGTCCCTTTTTAATGCAGTTACCCCGTTGAACTTGGGATTTTTGATGCATACAAGTATTTTTGTTGGAACGTTGATACATAACCAATGGAATGCTTAGAGTGTCTCCATTACCTGAGAAAACGATCTTGTCAGTATCGGTAGAAACTACTTTTCCCTCGTGTTCTGCTATAGCGGAAACTCCTGAATCTAGAGCTACTTGGCGTTCCAACCCAGTTCCAACAATGCACTTTTCGGACCGAGAAAGCGGAACTGCTTGACGTTGCATATTAGAACTCATTAAAGCCCGATTCGCGTCATTATGTTCGATAAAAGGAATAAGGGAAGCGCCAATAGAAAAATATTGGAAGGGAAAAATGCTTCGAAGATGAATCTGTTCCCATGCAATAGTCAGGTATTCTTGACGGTATCGAGCTGGAACAACCTGTTCTTCTTGAATGCCCTGATTCAACGCCAAAGAATTTCCTGCCGACACCATATAGTATTCATCTCTGCTTGGCGATAAATAAACTACCCGTACCCCTTTGAATCTCTCATCAATTTCAAAAAACGGACTTTCTAGCGACCCCCAATGACCAATCCTAGCATGAATAGCTAAGGATCCAATAAGTCCAACGTTGATTCCTTCAGATGTGTCAATTGGGCAAATACGGCCATAGTGACTAGGATGGATATCTCGGATCCGAAAACTAGCAGTTCGACCTGTCAATCCTCCAGGACCTAAATAACTCAATTTTCGCCCATGAACTATTTGTGTCAATGGATTAGTTCGATCCAAAACATGAGATAAGGGGTGTAGACCGAAAAATGATTCATAAGTGGTTGTTAATGGAGTGGATGTTACTAAATTATGGGGAGTAGGTATAAATTTATGCCTAATAGCTCCACATATAGTTCCTCGAACCACATTTTCTAAACGAACCAGAGCCAATCCGAATTGGTCTTGTAACAGATCCGCTACAGAGCGAATACGTTTATTTTTCAAGTGATTCATATCGTCAAGTGTACCCATTCCAAATTTCATTCCGATCAAATGATCCGCAGCTGCCAATACATCTCGTGGTAACAAAAATGTATTGTTCTGAGGTATATCAAGATTAAGTCTCCGGTTCATATTTCGTCGACCAATCCTTCCTAATTCACATCTTTGTTGAAAAAATTTTTTTTGTAATTCCTTACATAAGGACTCAGAAAATACCGGATCCCCGCCGACACAAGCAAACTGTTGATAAAATTCCAAAATGGCATTTTCTTTTGACCCAATCTTTTTTTTCTCCTTATCGTTCGGGAAAGACAAGAAAATTTCAGGGTAGCAAACATTATCTAGAATTTCTCTTAGATTCGAACCCATAGCTGATGATAGAACTAGAATAGATATTTTTTGTTTCCGACTCACACGAGCCCATATCCTTGCTTTTCGATCAATCTCTAATTCTGATCTTCCTCCCCAATCGGATATTATGGTGGCGGTATAGACCGAAATTCCGTTATGGTCCAATTCTGAACGGTAATAAATACCGGGGCTTTGCAATATTTGATTGATTACAATTCTGTATATTCCATTTACTATAAAGGTTCCCAGGGAATTCATTAGAGGAATGTTTCCAATAAATATGGTTTGTTCTTGTATATCCCTACCGGTTTTCCAAATTAATCCCGCAGGTACATATAATTCAGAAGAATATGTCAATGATTCATACACAGCATCTCTTTCTTTTATCAAGGGTTCTACCAATTGATAAGTTTCCACAAATAATTGAAATTCAATTTCTTGATCTATATCTTCAATTTTTGGAAATTTATAAAGTTCTTCCATCAAGCCCTGATCAATGAACCTACAAAACCCCTCAAATTGTATCTGACTAAACCCAGGTATTGTAGACATTCCCTCATTTCCATCCCGGAGCATCTTAAGCTTCCCATTTATAGCAAAATCCCATTATTGGCTCATTCTTCATCGAACCATATGGATCGATCTAGCAATGATGGAATGTATATTCTGTTTACTGAATCACATGAAATTTTACCCAACTTCATACCATTGAGCGGAGCAATAAGGAGAATTTTCTACTCAAATTAGAATTTGCAACAGGATAAAACATTCCTGGAATCATAATTATGCCGATTATACTTTTTTTAGAGTCTTGTATAGAATATCAAAAGGAATCCAATTTCTA
The DNA here is from genome assembly GCA_023531435.1 of Papaver californicum. Taxonomy (NCBI): domain Eukaryota; kingdom Viridiplantae; phylum Streptophyta; class Magnoliopsida; order Ranunculales; family Papaveraceae; genus Papaver; species Papaver californicum. Next base: position 27,284 of record JAJJMC010031930.1, read on the forward strand.
CCTATTATTATGATATTACAATCCGGTTGGGTACCAGAAAAAGAAATGATTCAAGGTTTGATCTGTTCTCTATGAATGAGAGAAAAAAAGAAAAAAGGAAGCACGATAATTCCTTATAGACATATATGGCTAAGATACCTGATTAGGATATCTTTGTAACAATCTCTGTTCCGGGGTTTACATATATATATAATTGTTGTTATAATGTAAATTTAATTGAAAAAGATTGATTATTGAAAAGAATTGATACTGATAAGTTGTGTATCAACTTCATTTTGATGCCGTTGTTAAGGAAACGAAATTGGAGTTCCAAGAACTCTTCATGAATTCAAGTCAATAGTTAATGGTTCCTATTTGCCCTGCATTTTTCATTCTGTAACTGAAAAAGCACATTCGCTTTTGAAAGATAAAAAAAGGGGGAAGTTTTTAGGTGTTGTTTATTTTGAGATTTGAGATACCATACAATCAATCGAAGGGAATCAACTGGGTTCAAAAAAAAGGGTTTTTTAGGTTTAGGAAAGGGATAAAGACAATGAGATTCAAGAAATAATAAAGAAGAGAGCGTTCCCTCTATTTTATATCCGTTTGGCGGCATGGCCGAGTGGTAAGGCGGGGGACTGCAAATCCTTTTACCCCAGTTCAAATCCGGGTGCCGCCTCATCTACAAAAACCGAGAAATACTTTCTTTTTTTGCTCAGCAGAAGCAATAGATTCGAGAGGAAACCAAAAGGAAAAAACCCTCTTTTGAAGAGATATGGGGTAGGTAGTGATCTACCTTGATTGTATATTTTATGCTTTTTGCTTATGAAGGTCAACAAAAGAAACTAAACAATAGGCCTTACTATTCCTACATCTTCCATTAAAGAGGATTTCCTTGATAATACAAAGAAAGTCCCTGTGTATCTTGCTTGTGGTTAATCCTTCCCTTTTCTACCAGAAATCATCTAGGAACTTGTTGTGGGTGGATTTTTTGGATTGTTTGATCAATAGCGTTTGGTCATAATCCCTTTTTGACTCTGCACCATAGATTCCACTATTATTAGTGATCAATAATGGACGAATTCCTTCATATTCATAGAGATAGGGGACATAATTCACATGGATATAGTAAGTCTTGCTTGGGCCGCTTTAATGGTAGTCTTTACATTTTCCCTTTCACTTGTAGTATGGGGAAGAAGTGGACTCTAAAAGCACTACTAATTGAGTTGAGTAATCAAACTGTAGCCATTTTTTCATATATCGTAAAGGGATTTTAAATATGAAATTTCCATTTGCAAATTATATTGAATTACAGTAATGGACTATATGAAAAAAAACCTTTCAATCAAACAAAAAAATAGATGCAAGGAAGAACTAGAATTGGGGTGTTATTTACATGATGTACATCACATATATGAAATTTATAGATATGTACATATATGAAAATACAAGATACATATTGTAGATTAATCTAGATGAAGCCTATCCCTCTTTATACAGTACCAGTACAACTTGAGACAATACAATAATAGAAAGTATGGTAGAAAGAAATTGATATCTTTCTACCATACTACCGGATCTCATATACTGCTGATTCTAGTCCGCCCATTTCATTTAAGACGTGGAATGAAAATACCTTTCATTTCTTCAATCATTGATAAGAATAAAGAAGTCAAGCTTCATTCGAATCAATTATTTTGACTGACTGTTTTTACGTAGATGATAAGTAAAAAAGCAGTAGGAACTAGAATGAACAGCGCAGTAGCAATAAATGCGAGAATATTTACTTCCATAATCCCATCGTTTTTTACTTCACAATAACTCGGGATCTAATCCCATAGAGATGATAAATCTTCTCCTCTAAATTCAATGAAATGAATTGCATCCCAATGTTATTTGATATTGAATCGGATCAATATCATGAATAACAATATCTGAGCTTTCAGATCGATTCATTGTCGAGAATTGAATAGTATAACATAGGAGGATCTTTTATCCATAACGAATTAAAAAAGGAATTCTTGATACAACAAAGAATCCCTTTTCGTTTTTCATTCTTTTCTATAACCTACCGTCTTCCGTATACAACCAGCTGATGAGGTATCATCTGACCCGTCTTCCATTTCAATTGGTCACAAACCCAAACAGTAGAAATGAAATGGAAAAAAGTGAAGTTCGAAACTCATTTAGTTTGTTATGATCTAAATTTCTTGGAAGACAAAGAGGTGTAATAAAGATGGATTCGGGTATAAAAGATCTCGTTTTTTTAGAAATGTACTTTTTTGGAGTTTACTCTTGCTTCGATAGGACCCCTTCATCAAAGAAAAAACAGGAGAAGAAATATTATTAATTTCTTTATTAAGCGGGGTAGGGCAGATCTTTCTTTGATCTCTCTTTTTTTAAAATAAAAGCTTCTTTCGTTGGATTGAAACCGGAACATATATCATATCCGAAATTCGGTATGGAAGTGAGATAGATAGATTGTTTCCAATTAGGAATTGCGGTTCCCAAAAATAGGAGCTAGAAAATAAGGAGGTGGTTTTAATAGAATCTGAAAAGGATTCTGGCGCGCCAACTATGTTAAGGTCAAGTTAATTTTGTATCACACAATGAAGGAATTCAATTTGTAGGTATGCTCTCGGGAACCGGGTGGGTATTATATTGAATTCCATGGATCAGAACCAATAGAAAAAGGAAAACCTGTGCGGTATCTCTTGAAATCCCGAATAGGACCCTAC
>JAJJMC010031930.1:40000-43227 GCA_023531435.1 Papaver californicum
AAACCACTACCCCCCCAAGTCAAGCTGGTGCTTGTTGTTGCACCAGGAGCTGTTGCACCAGGTGCTAAAGCGTGAGTGTTTTGTACCCATTGAGCAAAGACGGGTTGTAATTGAATAGCGGTATCTGAAAACATATCTTGTGGACGCCCTAAAGCGCTCATGGTATCATTATGAATATACAAACCAAAACTGTGAAAGCCTAGAAATATACATGCCCAGTTGAGATGCGATATGATTGCATCGCGGTGCCTAAGGACACGATCTAATAGATCGTTGTATCGAGTAGTTGGATCATAATCTCTTACCATAAAAATGGCTGCATGTGCAGCAGCACCAACTATGAGAAATCCACCGATCCACATGTGATGTGTGAACAACGAAAGTACTGTACCGTAGTCAGTAGCTAGATATGGATAAGGGGGCATGGCATACATATGGTGAGCTACAACAATGGTTAAAGAGCCTAACATAGCTAAATTTAGAGATAATTGAGCATGCCATGACGTTGTTAGGATTTCATAGAGCCCTTTATGGCCCTGGCCTGTAAATGGACCTTTATGAGCCTCTAAAATATCTTTCAGGCCATGACCAATCCCCCAGTTAGTCCTATACATGTGACCGGCTATCAGGAAAAGAATTGCAATAGCTAAATGATGATGTGCAATATCGGTCAGCCATAGACCCCCTGTTACTGGATCTAATCCTCCACGAAAAGTAAGAAATTCGGCATATTTTGACCAATTCAAGGTGAAAAACGGGGTTGCTCCCTCGGCAAAACTTGGATAAAGTTGAGCCAAAAGATCCCGGTTCAAGATAAATTCATGGGGAAGTGGGATCTCCTTAGGATCTACTCCAGCGTCTAGAAATTGGTTAATTGGTAACGAGACATGTATTTGGTGTCCCGCCCAAGAAAGAGATCCAAGTCCTAGTAACCCCGCTAAATGGTGATTCAACATGGATTCTACATCTTGGAACCAAGCCAACTTTGGAGCAGCTTTGTGATAATGGAACCAACCAGCAAAAAGCATTAACGCCGCAAAGACCAATGCACCAATTGCAGTACAATAGAGTTGTAATTCACTAGTTATTCCGGACGCTCTCCAAATCTGAAAAAACCCAGAGGTTATTTGTATTCCTCGGAAACCCCCACCCACATCACCATTCAATATTTCTTGGCCCACGATTGGCCAAACCACCTGAGCGCTGGGTCTAATGTGAGTAGGATCGCTTAGCCATGCTTCATAATTGGAAAAACGGGCACCGTGGAAATACATGCCACTCAGCCAAAGAAATATGATGGAGAGTTGACCGAAATGGGCACTAAATACTTTTCGGGAGATCTCCTCCAAATCACTGGTATGGCTATCGAAATCGTGAGCATCGGCATGTAGGTTCCAGATCCAAGTGGTAGTATCAGGGCCTTTAGCTATTGTTCTTGAGAAATGACCTGGTCTGGCCCATTCCTCGAAAGAAGTTTTTACGGGATCCCTATCCACCAAAATTTTAACTTCTGGTTCCGGCGAACGAATAATCATTGAGTCCTCCTCTTTCCGGACAACACATACAAAGAGACCTGCCAACAGTCAAGTAATTAGTGAACTTCTGAAATCTATTTATAATTAGTTCCTTTCCTTCCTATCTCCCAGCTATTTATTTTGTTTAGTTATTTACTAGAGCAATTATGATCTGGAAGTCGATCCGGGGGCAAGTGTTCGGATCTATTATGACATAGCCATGAGGCGCTCAACGGACCTTTATAATATTTGAAAATCCTTTCCCGGCTTTGACTTGACACAAAAACTCTTTTTTGGATTCATATGTAAATTACAGGTGCTTAGATGGAGCTGCTTCGTATCTTACATAGAACGTATGACTATTGCTCGATTCCAAATCACTTCATTGGGGCAGTCATGAATAAGACCAAGACCCCAGTATCCACATTCAAAGGCTTTTTTAGTTTGAATAGCAAAAAGGGATGTATGATGTACTGTAGTCGGGTATCGTTTATGCCTACGAGGTACTAAACGAAATAGAACAGAACAATCTTAGAAGGGATACAATGAAATTCCTTGATTAGCTCTTCCCAGAGGAAAGATCCATTTTTTTTACTGACGGATAAAAAGAGTGTTCTTATTCAAACCGCCGCGTGATCTTCAACCAATTATGCGCTTCAATATAATTACCTGGAGTAAGCGCTATAGCTTGTTTCCAATACTCCGCAGCTTGATCGGACCAAGCTTCCGCAATTTCAGAATCTCCCTGCCGAATGGCCTGTTCTCCTCGGTCGGAATAGGTGGGTCGATTCCTTCCCTTAGAACCGTACTTGAGAGTTTCCTACCTCATACGGCTCAGCAATAAATTATTTTGGTGTCCCATCTTATCTTAATCGACCCTATCTAACTAAATAAGATTTTTCATAAATCTATCCCATTTTTGTTTCTCGGGTTAACCAGAAGGGGTTAATTACATTTACATAAGTTTTAAACTTTCATTTTGATTCAAAATAAGTTTTATCTTTTCTCCTACCTTCAGAAAAATGAACCCCACTATAGTTATCTTTTTCTGAAAGGTAACTATCTCCGTTTCATTTTCATATAGAATCTTTGAAAAAGACTTTCCTCTCTAAGAAAGAAAGGACTTACTATCTTTGGGATCTGATGCTACACCGCTGCTCAATACCTTAGTGGATCAACCCTATTACATAAGTTGATTCCTAACTTATATCTCATATCATGACATAAGTAAGCAGTTTTTTCTTATTGTATCGACCCAAAATCTCACTAATTGATCTTTACGGCGCTTCCCCTATCAATTAGATCTTTTATCTATCCATAGAATATAGTATTATAGGCATATTCATTTCTTCATTTTTTGGCTTTTATGAAGTATCTTTCTTTGCTACAGCTAATAAAAATCGTTGCTTTGTACGATACATATGTAGAAAGCCTATCCTCTAGTATTTACTAGCGTATTTTATCTTTCTTTCCCTCTTTCTATAGTGGAGATAGTCGCACGTAATGACAGATCACGGCCATATTATTAAAAGCTTGTGGTAAGAATGGATTTCGTTCTAGTGCCCGGAAATAATATTCCAAAGCTTTTGTATGTTCTCCGTTACTTGTGTGGATAAGGCCTATGTTATACAGTTTATAACTTCGATCATAGAGATCAATTTCTAGTCTCATAGCTTCATAATAATTCTGTAAAGCTTCCGCATAATTTCCTTC
>JAJJMC010031946.1:0-17624 GCA_023531435.1 Papaver californicum
CCCCCTGTCTCCGTCGCCTAAGCAAGCGTGGAATGCAGGATCCATGGGAACACACATGTATTAGGTGTCAAAAGAAAAAAAAAATCGAAAAAAAAATAAAATAAAAAATCGAAAAAAGTTAGAAAAAAATTGAGAAAAAATAGTATTTGGTATTTTAAAGTTCTCCCTGTCTCCGTCGCCTAAACAAGCGTGGAATGCAGGATCCATGGGAACTTGTAAATATTTTAGTTAGTAGTAACCGTTGAAAATAAATGGGGAGTATCTCGACACACTAGGTTTCATCTCGGTACTGACATTCAGACAGATATGGGACACATCGTTCGCCTTGGTCAACATTTGCGATCTTCTACAGTCTACGTTCATCTTCTTAGTCTTTTATGTGATGGGTGGCTAGATAACTATCTGAGTAGAACTCTGTTGTCTTAGATATGAATTTTAGTATGCTTGAGTTAAAACTCGTGTACAGTGATTGGATCCATAAAGGGTAATGGTCCTTATAGCCGAATATTTGAGTAACCAACTAACTAGCATGTTTAGTGTCTATCCTTAATCGTTCATATGTTGCTAAGATCTAGATTCAGGTTTTATGGGCACACTTCTTGTAAACCCTCACGAGACAAAAGTCGTCCACTAGGGACACCTAGGGGTTTAACGGCTTACTGCATAGCTAAATGTAGTCGCGATTCCTGCGAAAGTGAGTTAGGATTTTTACTTTATTTTTTAGAGTAGTTTGCTCGAGGACTAGCAAAATAGTAAGTTTGGGGGTATTTGATAGACACATTTTAGTGTCTAAATTGCACCTTAGTTTCTGTTGAGTTAGTATTCGATTTTGCAAATATTACGTGTTTTTATGCTTTTGTAGGTACATTAGAAGAATAAAGATTTGTGGAAAAATTGGCTCGAAAAGTGATAAAGGCAACCAAGGACAAGTGTTATTGGCACCCCAAGAATGGATAAGGGACACCCTAGGATCGGCCGAGTCAACCCAGCGAGTCAACCCAGCGAGTCAGCGAGTTAACTCCGAGTCGCCGATCCAACTCATCGGGATTTCCTGTTTCAAACAGGAAAAGTAATTGGACGTTATTTCATGGATTTTTGGTGGATTTTTTCAGACCCAATCGCAAGACAAATCCTATATAAGTTCAAAGCAATCGAGAAACAGCGAAAAATCCCGGAAAATCAGCTCTGAAAATCATGTACTTGGCCGGAATCCTGTTTCGATTGGGAATGGGATTTGTGAGTTGTTTGAGAGAGTTCTATTAGGTTTAGAACTCTCTCTAGGGTTTGTAGACCCTATATAAACCAAGAGAAGCGAAGAAAAATCATCGAGCAGCCCTAGAGATTAATTCCGAAGCATTCCGGCCAACTTCCGTCGCCGTCGATCACCTGCTACTGCAACGGCCGGCGTGTTCTTCATCCAGCCATCATCGGAGAAGACGACTCAGCAACGTCTACATCTATTGCTGATTCAAACTATTCTGTTGCCTATTGTTTCGTTTCCTTTATTGCTTAGACTTTTCTGTAACAGCTGAACCTTCTTCTGTAACGCATATACGCGTATCAAATCAGCTGTTACACCATTATTCAACCTTGTAATTGATATTTTGAGCAATGAAGAGATCTTTTGAGAAAGTTTTCTCCACCATGAGCTAAGTTTATTTACTGGGATGATGGAGGAGGTTTTTATTTCAATTTTATGTGGTAAGTCTATTTTTAATTAATTATTTACAATTCTTACTTGTTAAAGTTGCATAGTTTCGAAATAGAAAAACGGTTTTCATTCAGTAGTGGTGTTTTTGTTTGATGGGTCATGCTGGGTTTACAACCTCTGATGTCCCATGCTTGTGATTTACCTCTACTTGTTTGCATAAAACCTATTTTGGCAATATTTGAGTTTAATTTGTTTAAAAGAATTGCATGATTAATCACATAAATTGTTAGAAATAACTGAATCTTGATTCCTAGTTTTCTCCATATATTCTAAAAATCATCTCTAGTTTATTTTCCTGATTTTTAATTAATTAGACTAAGTCCATTATTTTCTAGAATCATTACCTTCACAAGTTCGAGAATCGAACACTTTATTTACCACTTTTAAAATTACATCAGAGGATTCAATTCACATTGAGGACAATGTAAAGTTTAAGTGTGGGGGAGTAATTAGGCATATTGATTTTTAGGTAGAATATTTAAGCATATACACATTTGCATGAAAACCTTCAACTTTTAGAGATTTTAGAGTCACTTTGTATATGGCTAGCTACGTTTACATATGGATTTCGACTCGAAACAACTGAACTTAGAAATATTAGAGAACTATATTCGGAGTGCTTAGTTGTTGAGAGGCTAGAGCCGACCAAAATGGATCTAAATTGCCGTTAGGAGAATACATGTTAGACTTGTAATCATTCAATACCCATGAGTGAGGCACCAGACCTTCAATTATACGTTTAGAGTGTTTCATCTGCGTTAATTCCGGGTAGAATGATGAGCTACCTAACTTCGCACCAATTTTCAGCACTATTTTTGATCTCTTGAGTGCTATTTTTTATCAACCATGACAGTGTCATCAGAATTGCTAACTTATTCTTGTAGTTTGGTTTGCAGTTGGATTCGTTCTCTCGACAACGTCCATAGAAACATAGCATCATCAACAGGCGGAACATCAAAAATTTGAAGGAAAGTTGAAGACAGGCAAGGTACAAGCAACAATTTAAAGAGGAAATTCATATTTGAGTAAGCAACAATACAATTAAACATGTTGAAGACTTACAAGAGCGAAAGAAATCGAAAGGTGTGGATTCTATACAGATTTATAGACGAAACAGAACTCACGGGAAGAGAAAATACTCACGTAACAAGAAATTGAGAAAAATAGCAAAAGTGTCCAGGAGAAAGTGTATGAGGAAAGCAACTCACATAAATAAAATAAAAAAAAAACGTGAAAAAGAGTTGCTGAATATGGAATAAAGAGAAAAAAAAAGAAAATATATTTTTTTGCTGACCCAGAGCTATTCATTCTGAGTTACAGTGCTTGAAGTGGTATACAGGCCGTGAAGAGAAAAAGAGCTAAAAATCGACAGGTTCTACGAAGTTCAAGAGTTCATTATCTACAGCTGATACCGAAGACGTTTCTATGGGATGTTGGGAGAGTGGTGCTGATTGTCGACCGGGTGAGAAGGTAAGTAACAATTCCCATCCTCGCATAATGGCTGATTTTCTTTCGTAGAGGTCACTAGAAAAATAAAAAGGGGTTCTTTCTTGTCTCATTTTACATCTTAATATGACTCGGAAGGTTACCTTTCCTTCCTACCCGTCAACATGTGTAGTCCTTCTATCTTTATTCTTGCTTACACATATGTGAGAACCATAAAGTGCGTCTTCTGAGTGTCAATTTCATAAAACCCTATTGGTGAGGCAGAATTATTCGGTCACTCTCGAACCGGGACTCTTTTATTTGGTGGTTTTCTCCAAACTCAAGGATTAAGCATGAGAATAATGTTCTTTATATTTCTGACTTCTTATTGTTGGTATGTAGAAACTTTATGTCTTCGTAGCTATTTGGATGCAGGTGCTTTGGAAAATTTGGAAGTAGAAGTAGGTTTTGTGGGTACATCTCTGGTAAACCCTCACGAGACTATAACTCGTCCACTAGGGACACCTAGGGGATTAAAGGCTTGTTGCACATGCTAAGTGTAACCGTTTACTCGACGAAACGGAGTTGTATTTTAGTTTAGTTTAGATTGGTAGTTTGCTCGAGGACTAGCAAAAGGCAAGTGTGGGGGAATTTGATAGGTGCATAAATCATAGATTTTAAGTAGTTTTTCCTGACCCTTATTTGCTATATTTGAGTGAATTACTATGTTTTATCATTACTTTCGAAGTTTAGTCGTCTTTTCAGGTTACAGTCCGGAAACCTGCAGAATGGAGCTTATAGAGAAGAATTACCGAGGAGCCAGTAAAACTCTGCTGAATTTAGGCCTTTCACCCTCCACAATGTAGGAAATTGAATTACAAAGCCAACGACGAAAGAACGAGGTCATTCTAATCTCGTATGAGGAAGTTATGGGCAAAGCCACATGGTGGCAAACTAGCTTGTGCTGCTAGCGCCCAGGCGCTAAGTTGGATGAACCGCAAGTGCTAAGGTGCTAAGTGGCTAGTTGGAGGTGCTAGAGTGGTTTGGTGGACAGTGGCTAGCCTTGGTGGAGTAGTAGCTAGCTTGGGGAAGTCATATGGGATTAGGAAAGAATTATGAGTTGCCATATATGTGGGGCTGGAATAAGGGAACTTAGCACATTTCCTAATTACACTAGGATTCTAAAAGTGGCTAACTCAAATTCTATAAGGAATATCTTATGCCCTTCTTATGGGATTCGTTTTGGCAAAAGTGGGACAGCAAATAGTGGAGATTTCTCACGTGAAAATAGCTCTAAAAGAGGAAGCCACTCACGTAACAAAGGTGGACAGTTGGCGTACAAAGAGTTGGCTGGGAAGAAAAGCAAGGATTTCCAGATTTGGGATGGACTCGTATTAAGCTGGAAACTCACGTATAAAAGGCAGAGTTTGCTGCTGAGTGAATAATCATATCACATCATACAATACACGAACAGGAGGAAAAACAAAAAGGGATACAGGGACAGACGTACACAGCAAGGAAGAAGAGGTTGCTGGCTACTTCTGCAGCACTTCGGAGCTACGATCATTCTTTGCAATCTTTCCGGGTTTGAGTATCTGTATCTTAATAATTTTCCATGGGTTTTAAGAAACCCATGATGAGCTAAACCTCTTTTATTGGTTAGGGATGTAATTTGAAGTTGGAAAACATGTTTATTAATTGAATGGCGCATGCTCACATGTTCATGTTGTTTTTAATATCGTTCATGTTCTACTGATTATAATCATATGTATTATTGATTGCTTGTTTGTTTAAGTTGCAAATTGGATGAGCATGTATTGATATCTACAACTAAATTAGAGTTTTCGATCCGGAATTATCCAAGGACTCTGGTTACAAATAGTATAGCATATTTGTTAACGATACTTAAAATTGCCATGCAAGTATGTGTAGAAGCTTGACCTAGGTTGAATCCGAGTTGCACTTTGCGCCGGGTTACTTAGATTAACCTCAACTCACAAAGACCATAGCTATCATTGGATTGAACTTGAGTGGAGGTACTCACTCAGGTTATCCTGTGCTAAGAATTCAGATAGTGGCGCGATACCCTCTCTGATGATATTAGGAGTTTTGCCGGAGTAGACCTGCGATAGGATGCTCTAGGGTTTTTGGTATTACTGATGCATGAATGTTGAGTATGCTTTGATTGATAACATGTTGGAAAACGGACGATGAATTCTCTAACCAATACTTCTCTCTCTGATATTCGTTTCTATTAATCTACTTTAGCTTGTTTTAGTATAATTTAGTTAAAATCACAACAAACTAAAGTAGATTGGGGCCCCCTGTTTACTTGCGTAATTGAAAGTAATTAACAATCACTTGCCTCTCTGTGGGAACGAACTTGTTCTTATTTGATGTACTTTAATCTATTTTGGAAGAGTAAGAACTCGAATATTTTGTTTGATTGCGACACGACCAAATTTTGGCACCGCTGCCCGGGAGGCATAGCGGATTGTTATTTATTTTAGTTTCGTTTTTGTTTTATTTTTAGTTTCTAATACGGTTATGAATTTTTTTTTTTAAGTACTTGAATGCGCATACCACTTCGATCAGGCACTTTACTGAACGAACTAGTCCGGGCAGCCAACACGCCACTTCCTCCGAGTACAGCAAGCGAGTTTGCAGAATCGGACGTAGAAGCAGAACCAGCAACAATGGCTGACGCCGAGCGCACACTGAAAGATCTAGCGTCTCATAAGCTAGATACGCAACAATGGTGCATACAGCCGGCTTCTACTTTCTAGATTAAGCCGGGATTGATCCGTGTACTTCCGAAGTTTCACGGGATGACTACTGAAGACCCGAATAAGCATCTAATGGATTTGCGTAACATAATTATGGCCATGGTTGGGGCTGAACCTGATGTTGATGGAGCCATGCTACGAGCTTTTCCATTCTCTCTAATGGATACGGCTAAGAAATGGTTATACTATTTACCTTCCGGTAGTGTTACAACTTGGAACGGTTTGAAGAAACTCTTTTTAGAAAGATATTTCCCTGCATCAAAGGCAACTCAAATCCGTAAAGAAATTTGCGGCATTAAGTAGATGGTAGGCGAAACACTGTATGAATGCTGGGCCCACATCATCAATTTAGTGATGCTTTGATCATCCAGTACTTCTATGACGGGCTTCAACCAAGCGACAGAAATCTTCTTGACGCCGGAGGTGATGGTGCACTGGTAAACAATACTGTAACTCAGGCTAGAAATTTAATTGAGGATATGGCAGCAAACATTCAACAATTTTCAGGCCGTGAGTCACTCGTCAAAAGGGTTGCCGAAGTTAGCTCTTCAGCGCACCTAGAGCACAAAATCAGTCAAATGGAAAAAACGATACAACAAATGGCTGTGGTGATCATTCCATCTTATGAAGTAGAAGCCGAAAAGGTGAATGCAATATTTCCAAATCAGCAGAGGCAAAGGTATGATCCTTATTCCAACACGTACAATCCAGGTTGGGGAGATCATCCGAATTTCAGTTATGCAAATCAGCAAGCTGCAGCTTCGAGGCCGGTTTTCAATCACCAAAATGGGATGCAACAGCAAGCACAACCTCCACAACAAGCTCAAAATTCAGAATCATCGGAGCTGATCTCCATGATGAAAAATATGACGGCAACAATGCAGAAAAATCAGCAGAACACGGAAAACGCGATAAAAGAGTTACAGACTCAGATGACCGCTATGGCCGGTAGATTGAACCTTCTGGAGACACAGAATAGTGGGAAACTCCCTTCTCAACCCATCAATCCTAGAGAATGTCAGTGCCGTGACATTGAGAAGTGGTACACGAACTGTACAACCAGAAGAAGCCGAGAAAAACAGAGACCCGAAAAGGCCGGTCCCGGATGCTTCCATTATTCTTAGGAAAAGAAAACGAAAATCCCTATTTTCATATTAGGGAATTCGAGAAAATATGTAGCACAATCAGGATTAGAGACTTGAATGACGAGTCCATTAAACTCAGACTATTTCCCTTTTCACTAAGAGACAAAGCCAAGTCGTGGCTATACCTCTTGGCTCCTCAGTCAATTGAAACCTATGCCCAACTTACTTCAGCTTTTATTCAGAAGTTCTTCCCTAGGAACAAAATTTCGTCTGTTAGGCAGAAAATATGCACATTTTCCCAGCTAGAGGGAGAGTCTCTGTATGTGTATATAGAAAGGTTCAATGACTTATTGTCCCAATGCCCAGACCACGGAATAGAGGAGTTAAGGCTAGTTCAGATCCTCTATGAGGGTTTGGACTACGCATCTATAACCTTGGTCGAGTCTTTGTCAACCGGAGGGTTCGACATTAAGATTCCTGCTGAGGCGATGAAACTTCTACGTGACATCGCCGAAAAGACCCAGCAGTGGGAGAGCATTAAGGAGCCAAAAAGAACAATTCTTCTAGGAAGAGGAAATGTTAATAGGGTAGAAGGATCTTTTGATCCAAAGGCCCAAATAGAAGCCTTATCTAGAAGGCTAGAACTGGTCGAAATGAATCAAGCTAGTAGTTAAGAGCCCAACCAATTCGAAGAGCAGGCTCTTGCTCTTTATAATAACACTAGATTTGATAACCATAGAAAGTACGACCCATATTCGGAATATTATAACCCTGGCTCGAGAAACCACCCGAACCTTTCCTGGTCGAAAGGCCAGGCTCAAGGTCAGTTTAGTAATGCTAAAGATCCTCCAGGCTTCAGTTATGAGAATTCGGCTGGTCCAACTCAGCCCAGCAATGACGAAAAGAATGAGCAGAGATTCCATACCTTAGAAAAAGCTATTTCTAGTTTACAAACCTCAATTAGTGACATTGCTGCGGCTCTGAGAGAGCGAGAACCTGGTAGGTTCCCTAGTCAACCCGAACCCAATCCTAGAGGAATCAATGAAATGTCGACTGGGGAGAAATCATCCAGTCACGTGAATGCGATTACGACCCTCAGGAACGGTAAGGTAATGGATAACAAGGTAACTAGGCCCGTTAGTGAACAAACTGTAGTTCATCCTGACCCAATAGTTGAAGAGACTGATAAAGTCTCTGACGAGCCTGAGGCAACCCCTCATAGAACTGATTTCATGCCTAGAGCCCCATACCCAAGGTTGTTAGCACCTACTAGGAAGGAATCCAATTTTAATGAAATAATGGAAGTTTTTAAGAAAGCCACGATCAACCTTCCATTATTAGATACAATTAGGCAGATTCCTGCTTATTCCAAGTTTCTTAAGGACATGTGTACGCGAAAGCGAAAACTTAACGTACATAAGAAAGCTCTAGCTAGTCATGTAAGTTCAAATATACAGAGTAGTACGGCCCTTAAGTACAAAGACCCAGGTTCCCCAACCATAGCTTGCACAATAGGAAACTACCGGGTAGAAAAAGCCTTACTCGATTTAGGAGCCAGTGTGAACTTACTGTCGTACCATGTGTACCTCCAGCTAGGACTTGGCGATTTGAAACCGACTCAGATGACTTTGCAGTTAGCTGATAGGTCTGTGAAAATTCCTCGTGGTGTCATAGAGGATGTTTTGATTGAAGTGGATAAATTTATTTATCCAGTGGACTTTGTGTGCTTGATACCAGACTTGTTCCTGATCCAGAGAATCATATACCGGTTATACTAGGTCGCCCGTTCTTAGCAACATCTAATGCGATCATTAACTGTCGTAATGGTGTTATGAACTTGTCTTTTGGTAACATGACTATTGAGCTGAATATCTTTATCATTAGTAATCAACCACCTGAGCTAGATGACCCCACCTTAGAAACCTTCAACATGATAGAGACCCCAGTTCAGGAGTCATTACCAAACACTTTGATAGAAGACCCGTTAGAAAAATGTCTAGCCCACTTTGGATTAAAGTTTGATGAGTTAGGCCCATCAGAGACCTTACCTATTATTGTAGCTTCAGATTTGGATAGTGACCAGGAGAATAGGCTAGTAAATGTGCTTCAGGATAATCAGAAAGCCTTAGGAGGGACCATAGCAGATATTAAAGGAAATAGCCCAACAGTTTGTATGCACCAGTTCCATTCAGAGGAGAAATCCAAACCGTCTAGGGAGATGCAGCGTAGGCTCGACCAATTAGGATATCCATTAAAGAAATGCCTATCCAACTATAAAATTGATGGCGATAATGATAGTATTATTACTGAAGTAAGCACTTTGTTAGGTTCTGCACCACCAGATTGTAATTTAGAAGAAGCAATTGACTATTTTCTAGAATCTGACGATCCGGAAATGAGGGAAATTGTTATTTGTCTATCTAGAGACACTGAAAACTCTAAGTTTGGGGGTGACTATCATTCTCCATGTTCTATACCATTAACTCTTAGGAAGGTCCCTAGCTTGGGACCTGACATATGCACGTCTGCCATTGTACAAGATCATCTTCGAGCTAGATCCAATGACCCTCCTGTTCAGAAAGAAGTTCAGTTGCCAAAAACTCATCCTCTGGTTGATGTGGTTTACCTAAATAGGATCAAAGTATGTTCGTATTGTTTATCTTTATAGTTTGCTGTTGTTTCCTTCTATTGTGGATAGCACTATTTGATTCAGATGATCCACAGTTGTTCCGATTATTGCTATATGATTTAAGGAGGTAACTTATGCTCATGCGACAAGGTAATATCTTTCCCTAATTCCTTTTTGTGCAGTGTTTAGAAACATTCAGGACACTGTTTATTTTAAGTTTGGGGGTATTGGGAGACATTTCAGGATTTATAAGATTTGGAATTTATAAGCATGTGAACAATTCGGGGTGACACTAACCACTCTAGGTAGATGGAAACTTAGCCATTTTTCTATAAGGATTGGTGTGCCCAGCTAGATGGTCTATTCATAAAGGAGAGAGAGTTTAGGTGTTAGAAATAACATGATAGTTGTCACCACCACATCACGTTCTGTTTTATTATTTGCAATTTCGTGTTTCTCTGAGAGTACTGGTGGGTCCTAGCATCGACATGTTAATTAGCGCTGGAATGACATTTAGTGTGTTGAGATCATGCCCCACATGAATAATACGTTAGTGTTTTAGAGTTATGTGTGTGGTCCCCCTGTCTCCGTCGCCTAAGCAAGCGTGGAATGCAGGATCCATGGGAACACACATGTATTAGGTGTCAAAAGAAAAAAAAAATCGAAAAAAAAATAAAATAAAAAATCGAAAAAAGTTAGAAAAAAATTGAGAAAAAATAGTATTTGGTATTTTAAAGTTCTCCCTGTCTCCGTCGCCTAAACAAGCGTGGAATGCAGGATCCATGGGAACTTGTAAATATTTTAGTTAGTAGTAACCGTTGAAAATAAATGGGGAGTATCTCGACACACTAGGTTTCATCTCGGTACTGACATTCAGACAGATATGGGACACATCGTTCGCCTTGGTCAACATTTGCGATCTTCTACAGTCTACGTTCATCTTCTTAGTCTTTTATGTGATGGGTGGCTAGATAACTATCTGAGTAGAACTCTGTTGTCTTAGATATGAATTTTAGTATGCTTGAGTTAAAACTCGTGTACAGTGATTGGATCCATAAAGGGTAATGGTCCTTATAGCCGAATATTTGAGTAACCAACTAACTAGCATGTTTAGTGTCTATCCTTAATCGTTCATATGTTGCTAAGATCTAGATTCAGGTTTTATGGGCACACTTCTTGTAAACCCTCACGAGACAAAAGTCGTCCACTAGGGACACCTAGGGGTTTAACGGCTTACTGCATAGCTAAATGTAGTCGCGATTCCTGCGAAAGTGAGTTAGGATTTTTACTTTATTTTTTAGAGTAGTTTGCTCGAGGACTAGCAAAATAGTAAGTTTGGGGGTATTTGATAGACACATTTTAGTGTCTAAATTGCACCTTAGTTTCTGTTGAGTTAGTATTCGATTTTGCAAATATTACGTGTTTTTATGCTTTTGTAGGTACATTAGAAGAATAAAGATTTGTGGAAAAATTGGCTCGAAAAGTGATAAAGGCAACCAAGGACAAGTGTTATTGGCACCCCAAGAATGGATAAGGGACACCCTAGGATCGGCCGAGTCAACCCAGCGAGTCAACCCAGCGAGTCAGCGAGTTAACTCCGAGTCGCCGATCCAACTCATCGGGATTTCCTGTTTCAAACAGGAAAAGTAATTGGACGTTATTTCATGGATTTTTGGTGGATTTTTTCAGACCCAATCGCAAGACAAATCCTATATAAGTTCAAAGCAATCGAGAAACAGCGAAAAATCCCGGAAAATCAGCTCTGAAAATCATGTACTTGGCCGGAATCCTGTTTCGATTGGGAATGGGATTTGTGAGTTGTTTGAGAGAGTTCTATTAGGTTTAGAACTCTCTCTAGGGTTTGTAGACCCTATATAAACCAAGAGAAGCGAAGAAAAATCATCGAGCAGCCCTAGAGATTAATTCCGAAGCATTCCGGCCAACTTCCGTCGCCGTCGATCACCTGCTACTGCAACGGCCGGCGTGTTCTTCATCCAGCCATCATCGGAGAAGACGACTCAGCAACGTCTACATCTATTGCTGATTCAAACTATTCTGTTGCCTATTGTTTCGTTTCCTTTATTGCTTAGACTTTTCTGTAACAGCTGAACCTTCTTCTGTAACGCATATACGCGTATCAAATCAGCTGTTACACCATTATTCAACCTTGTAATTGATATTTTGAGCAATGAAGAGATCTTTTGAGAAAGTTTTCTCCACCATGAGCTAAGTTTATTTACTGGGATGATGGAGGAGGTTTTTATTTCAATTTTATGTGGTAAGTCTATTTTTAATTAATTATTTACAATTCTTACTTGTTAAAGTTGCATAGTTTCGAAATAGAAAAACGGTTTTCATTCAGTAGTGGTGTTTTTGTTTGATGGGTCATGCTGGGTTTACAACCTCTGATGTCCCATGCTTGTGATTTACCTCTACTTGTTTGCATAAAACCTATTTTGGCAATATTTGAGTTTAATTTGTTTAAAAGAATTGCATGATTAATCACATAAATTGTTAGAAATAACTGAATCTTGATTCCTAGTTTTCTCCATATATTCTAAAAATCATCTCTAGTTTATTTTCCTGATTTTTAATTAATTAGACTAAGTCCATTATTTTCTAGAATCATTACCTTCACAAGTTCGAGAATCGAACACTTTATTTACCACTTTTAAAATTACATCAGAGGATTCAATTCACATTGAGGACAATGTAAAGTTTAAGTGTGGGGGAGTAATTAGGCATATTGATTTTTAGGTAGAATATTTAAGCATATACACATTTGCATGAAAACCTTCAACTTTTAGAGATTTTAGAGTCACTTTGTATATGGCTAGCTACGTTTACATATGGATTTCGACTCGAAACAACTGAACTTAGAAATATTAGAGAACTATATTCGGAGTGCTTAGTTGTTGAGAGGCTAGAGCCGACCAAAATGGATCTAAATTGCCGTTAGGAGAATACATGTTAGACTTGTAATCATTCAATACCCATGAGTGAGGCACCAGACCTTCAATTATACGTTTAGAGTGTTTCATCTGCGTTAATTCCGGGTAGAATGATGAGCTACCTAACTTCGCACCAATTTTCAGCACTATTTTTGATCTCTTGAGTGCTATTTTTTATCAACCATGACAGTGTCATCAGAATTGCTAACTTATTCTTGTAGTTTGGTTTGCAGTTGGATTCGTTCTCTCGACAACGTCCATAGAAACATAGCATCATCAACAGGCGGAACATCAAAAATTTGAAGGAAAGTTGAAGACAGGCAAGGTACAAGCAACAATTTAAAGAGGAAATTCATATTTGAGTAAGCAACAATACAATTAAACATGTTGAAGACTTACAAGAGCGAAAGAAATCGAAAGGTGTGGATTCTATACAGATTTATAGACGAAACAGAACTCACGGGAAGAGAAAATACTCACGTAACAAGAAATTGAGAAAAATAGCAAAAGTGTCCAGGAGAAAGTGTATGAGGAAAGCAACTCACATAAATAAAATAAAAAAAAAACGTGAAAAAGAGTTGCTGAATATGGAATAAAGAGAAAAAAAAAGAAAATATATTTTTTTGCTGACCCAGAGCTATTCATTCTGAGTTACAGTGCTTGAAGTGGTATACAGGCCGTGAAGAGAAAAAGAGCTAAAAATCGACAGGTTCTACGAAGTTCAAGAGTTCATTATCTACAGCTGATACCGAAGACGTTTCTATGGGATGTTGGGAGAGTGGTGCTGATTGTCGACCGGGTGAGAAGGTAAGTAACAATTCCCATCCTCGCATAATGGCTGATTTTCTTTCGTAGAGGTCACTAGAAAAATAAAAAGGGGTTCTTTCTTGTCTCATTTTACATCTTAATATGACTCGGAAGGTTACCTTTCCTTCCTACCCGTCAACATGTGTAGTCCTTCTATCTTTATTCTTGCTTACACATATGTGAGAACCATAAAGTGCGTCTTCTGAGTGTCAATTTCATAAAACCCTATTGGTGAGGCAGAATTATTCGGTCACTCTCGAACCGGGACTCTTTTATTTGGTGGTTTTCTCCAAACTCAAGGATTAAGCATGAGAATAATGTTCTTTATATTTCTGACTTCTTATTGTTGGTATGTAGAAACTTTATGTCTTCGTAGCTATTTGGATGCAGGTGCTTTGGAAAATTTGGAAGTAGAAGTAGGTTTTGTGGGTACATCTCTGGTAAACCCTCACGAGACTATAACTCGTCCACTAGGGACACCTAGGGGATTAAAGGCTTGTTGCACATGCTAAGTGTAACCGTTTACTCGACGAAACGGAGTTGTATTTTAGTTTAGTTTAGATTGGTAGTTTGCTCGAGGACTAGCAAAAGGCAAGTGTGGGGGAATTTGATAGGTGCATAAATCATAGATTTTAAGTAGTTTTTCCTGACCCTTATTTGCTATATTTGAGTGAATTACTATGTTTTATCATTACTTTCGAAGTTTAGTCGTCTTTTCAGGTTACAGTCCGGAAACCTGCAGAATGGAGCTTATAGAGAAGAATTACCGAGGAGCCAGTAAAACTCTGCTGAATTTAGGCCTTTCACCCTCCACAATGTAGGAAATTGAATTACAAAGCCAACGACGAAAGAACGAGGTCATTCTAATCTCGTATGAGGAAGTTATGGGCAAAGCCACATGGTGGCAAACTAGCTTGTGCTGCTAGCGCCCAGGCGCTAAGTTGGATGAACCGCAAGTGCTAAGGTGCTAAGTGGCTAGTTGGAGGTGCTAGAGTGGTTTGGTGGACAGTGGCTAGCCTTGGTGGAGTAGTAGCTAGCTTGGGGAAGTCATATGGGATTAGGAAAGAATTATGAGTTGCCATATATGTGGGGCTGGAATAAGGGAACTTAGCACATTTCCTAATTACACTAGGATTCTAAAAGTGGCTAACTCAAATTCTATAAGGAATATCTTATGCCCTTCTTATGGGATTCGTTTTGGCAAAAGTGGGACAGCAAATAGTGGAGATTTCTCACGTGAAAATAGCTCTAAAAGAGGAAGCCACTCACGTAACAAAGGTGGACAGTTGGCGTACAAAGAGTTGGCTGGGAAGAAAAGCAAGGATTTCCAGATTTGGGATGGACTCGTATTAAGCTGGAAACTCACGTATAAAAGGCAGAGTTTGCTGCTGAGTGAATAATCATATCACATCATACAATACACGAACAGGAGGAAAAACAAAAAGGGATACAGGGACAGACGTACACAGCAAGGAAGAAGAGGTTGCTGGCTACTTCTGCAGCACTTCGGAGCTACGATCATTCTTTGCAATCTTTCCGGGTTTGAGTATCTGTATCTTAATAATTTTCCATGGGTTTTAAGAAACCCATGATGAGCTAAACCTCTTTTATTGGTTAGGGATGTAATTTGAAGTTGGAAAACATGTTTATTAATTGAATGGCGCATGCTCACATGTTCATGTTGTTTTTAATATCGTTCATGTTCTACTGATTATAATCATATGTATTATTGATTGCTTGTTTGTTTAAGTTGCAAATTGGATGAGCATGTATTGATATCTACAACTAAATTAGAGTTTTCGATCCGGAATTATCCAAGGACTCTGGTTACAAATAGTATAGCATATTTGTTAACGATACTTAAAATTGCCATGCAAGTATGTGTAGAAGCTTGACCTAGGTTGAATCCGAGTTGCACTTTGCGCCGGGTTACTTAGATTAACCTCAACTCACAAAGACCATAGCTATCATTGGATTGAACTTGAGTGGAGGTACTCACTCAGGTTATCCTGTGCTAAGAATTCAGATAGTGGCGCGATACCCTCTCTGATGATATTAGGAGTTTTGCCGGAGTAGACCTGCGATAGGATGCTCTAGGGTTTTTGGTATTACTGATGCATGAATGTTGAGTATGCTTTGATTGATAACATGTTGGAAAACGGACGATGAATTCTCTAACCAATACTTCTCTCTCTGATATTCGTTTCTATTAATCTACTTTAGCTTGTTTTAGTATAATTTAGTTAAAATCACAACAAACTAAAGTAGATTGGGGCCCCCTGTTTACTTGCGTAATTGAAAGTAATTAACAATCACTTGCCTCTCTGTGGGAACGAACTTGTTCTTATTTGATGTACTTTAATCTATTTTGGAAGAGTAAGAACTCGAATATTTTGTTTGATTGCGACACGACCAAATTTTGGCACCGCTGCCCGGGAGGCATAGCGGATTGTTATTTATTTTAGTTTCGTTTTTGTTTTATTTTTAGTTTCTAATACGGTTATGAATTTTTTTTTTTAAGTACTTGAATGCGCATACCACTTCGATCAGGCACTTTACTGAACGAACTAGTCCGGGCAGCCAACACGCCACTTCCTCCGAGTACAGCAAGCGAGTTTGCAGAATCGGACGTAGAAGCAGAACCAGCAACAATGGCTGACGCCGAGCGCACACTGAAAGATCTAGCGTCTCATAAGCTAGATACGCAACAATGGTGCATACAGCCGGCTTCTACTTTCTAGATTAAGCCGGGATTGATCCGTGTACTTCCGAAGTTTCACGGGATGACTACTGAAGACCCGAATAAGCATCTAATGGATTTGCGTAACATAATTATGGCCATGGTTGGGGCTGAACCTGATGTTGATGGAGCCATGCTACGAGCTTTTCCATTCTCTCTAATGGATACGGCTAAGAAATGGTTATACTATTTACCTTCCGGTAGTGTTACAACTTGGAACGGTTTGAAGAAACTCTTTTTAGAAAGATATTTCCCTGCATCAAAGGCAACTCAAATCCGTAAAGAAATTTGCGGCATTAAGTAGATGGTAGGCGAAACACTGTATGAATGCTGGGCCCACATCATCAATTTAGTGATGCTTTGATCATCCAGTACTTCTATGACGGGCTTCAACCAAGCGACAGAAATCTTCTTGACGCCGGAGGTGATGGTGCACTGGTAAACAATACTGTAACTCAGGCTAGAAATTTAATTGAGGATATGGCAGCAAACATTCAACAATTTTCAGGCCGTGAGTCACTCGTCAAAAGGGTTGCCGAAGTTAGCTCTTCAGCGCACCTAGAGCACAAAATCAGTCAAATGGAAAAAACGATACAACAAATGGCTGTGGTGATCATTCCATCTTATGAAGTAGAAGCCGAAAAGGTGAATGCAATATTTCCAAATCAGCAGAGGCAAAGGTATGATCCTTATTCCAACACGTACAATCCAGGTTGGGGAGATCATCCGAATTTCAGTTATGCAAATCAGCAAGCTGCAGCTTCGAGGCCGGTTTTCAATCACCAAAATGGGATGCAACAGCAAGCACAACCTCCACAACAAGCTCAAAATTCAGAATCATCGGAGCTGATCTCCATGATGAAAAATATGACGGCAACAATGCAGAAAAATCAGCAGAACACGGAAAACGCGATAAAAGAGTTACAGACTCAGATGACCGCTATGGCCGGTAGATTGAACCTTCTGGAGACACAGAATAGTGGGAAACTCCCTTCTCAACCCATCAATCCTAGAGAATGTCAGTGCCGTGACATTGAGAAGTGGTACACGAACTGTACAACCAGAAGAAGCCGAGAAAAACAGAGACCCGAAAAGGCCGGTCCCGGATGCTTCCATTATTCTTAGGAAAAGAAAACGAAAATCCCTATTTTCATATTAGGGAATTCGAGAAAATATGTAGCACAATCAGGATTAGAGACTTGAATGACGAGTCCATTAAACTCAGACTATTTCCCTTTTCACTAAGAGACAAAGCCAAGTCGTGGCTATACCTCTTGGCTCCTCAGTCAATTGAAACCTATGCCCAACTTACTTCAGCTTTTATTCAGAAGTTCTTCCCTAGGAACAAAATTTCGTCTGTTAGGCAGAAAATATGCACATTTTCCCAGCTAGAGGGAGAGTCTCTGTATGTGTATATAGAAAGGTTCAATGACTTATTGTCCCAATGCCCAGACCACGGAATAGAGGAGTTAAGGCTAGTTCAGATCCTC
>JAJJMC010031948.1:0-92008 GCA_023531435.1 Papaver californicum
GAAACTTAGCCATTTTGCTATAAGGATTGGTGTGCCCAGCTAGATGGTCTATTCATAAAGGAGACAGAGTTCAGGTGTTAGAAATAACATGATAGTTGTCACCACCATATCACGTTCTGTTTTATTATTTGCAATTTCGTGTTTCTCTGAGAGTATTGGTGGGTCCTAGCATCGACGTGTTAATTAGCGCTGGAATGACATTTAGTGTGTTGAGATCATGCCCCAGTTTGAATAATATGTTATTGTTTTAGAGTTATGTGTGTGGTCCCCCTGTCTCCGTCGCCTAAGCAAGCGTGGAATGCAGGATCCATGGGAACTTGTAAATATTTTAGTTAGTAGTAACCGTTGAAAATAAATGGGGAGTATCTCGACACACTAGGTTTCATCTCGGTACTGACCTTCAGACAGATATGGGACACATCGTTCGCCTCAGTCAACACTTGCGACCTTCTACAGTCTACTTTCATCTTCTAAGTCTTTTCATGTGATGTGTGGATAGATAACTGTCTGAGTAGAACTCTGTTGTCTTAGATATGAATTTTAGTATACTTGAGTTAACACTCGTGTACAGTGATTGGACCCATAAAGGGTAATGGTCCCTATAGCCGAATAGCTAAGTAGCCAACTAACTAGCTTGTTTAGTGTTTATCCTTAATCGTTCACGTGTTGCTAAGATCTAGATCCAGGTTTTGTGGGTATACCTCTTGTAAACCCTCACGAGACAAAACTCGTCCACTAGGGACACCTAGGGGTTTAACGGCTTACTGCATATGCTAAATGTAGTCGCGATTCCTGCGAAAGTGAGTTAGGATTTTTACTTTATTTTTAGAGTAGTTTGCTCGAGGACTAGCAAAATAGTAAGTTTGGGGGTATTTGATAGACACATTTTAGTGTCTAAATTGCACCTTAATTTCTAGTGAGTTAGTATTCGATTTTGTGTCTATTATGTGTTTTTATGCTTTTGTAGGTACATTAGAAGAATAAAGATTTG
The DNA here is from genome assembly GCA_023531435.1 of Papaver californicum. NCBI lineage: Eukaryota > Viridiplantae > Streptophyta > Magnoliopsida > Ranunculales > Papaveraceae > Papaver > Papaver californicum. The sequence goes on from JAJJMC010031948.1 coordinate 992, forward strand.
TGGAAAAATTGGCTCAAAAAGTGTTCAAGGCACCCGGGAAAATGGATCAAGGCACCCACACTTTGGATTGGGGCACCCTTGGATCAGGCTGAGCTGGATCAGGTCAACCCAGCGGGTCAACCAGGCGAGTCAACCCAGCGAGCTGGATCGGGCCGAGTCACCGAGTTGACTCATCGGGGTTCAACTGTTTGAACTGGTCGTGATAATCTTAAGTGATTCGCAAGATATTTTGCTTCTAGATTGTTCCAACATTGATAGTCATCTCACGCAAGTCTTAACAGCAAAAAAATCCCGTGAAATCAGCTCGGAAATCATGTATTTGGCCGGAATTGTGTTTCGATTCGGATTGAGATTTGTGGGTTGTTTTAGAGAGTTCTATTAGGTTTAGAACTCTCTCTAGGGTTTCTACTACCTATATAAACCAAGAGAAGCCAATAAAATCGAGAACAAAAACCTTAGAGAAGAAAATAGAAAATTCCGGTGAAGCTCCGTCAACGTCCGGTCAACTGCTACTGCACCGGCCGGCTGTTCTTCACCCATCACTGCCGGAGAAGAAGACTCAGCAACACTTACAACTGTTGCTGATTTGAAATTTCCTGTTGTCTATTGCTTCAAACGCTGTGTTGCTTAAAACTCTCCTGTAACAGCTGAACCATCTCCTGTAACGCATATAAGCGTATCACATCAGCTGTTACAGCGTTATTCACCTTTGTAATTGATATTTTGAGCAATGAAATCAACTTTTGAGCAAGTTTTCTTCACCATGAGCTAAGTTTATTTACTGGGATGATGGAGGAGGTTTATCTTTCAATTTTATGTGGTAAGTCTATTTTTAATTAATTAATTATAATTCTTTATTTGTTAAAATTGCATAGTTTCGTAATAGAAAAACGGTTTTCATTCAGTAGTGGTGTTTTTTTTTGATGGTTCATGCTGGGTAGACAACCTCTGATGTCCCATGCTTATGACTTACCTCTACTTGTTTGCATAACACCTATTTTGGCAATATTTGAGCTTAGTTTATTTAAAAGAATTACCCGATTAATCACATAAATTGTTAGAAATAATTGATTCCTGATTCCTGGTTTTCTCCATATTTTATAAAAATCATCTCTAGTTTATTTTCCTGATTTTTATTAGTTTAGATTTAGTCCATTATTTTCTAAAATTATTACCTTCACAAGTTCGAGAAACGATCACCTTATTTACCACTATTAAAACAACATCAATTATCTTTTGGGGTATCATCACCGAATTCATCGAAATCAACATCAACAAGCACACTAACAGAATAACCATATTCCTTTTTTAGGGTTCCTGAGTCAAATGCAACAGGTGTTCCCAAGACTTTTCAAATTGACATTAATATTTCTTTCATCCAATACACTATGGGTAATCCAGGCAGCTGCACCCAGACCAAAGCTCTTGATTTTTTTTTATTAATATGATCAAAGTTTGGATCAAAATCCTGTATCCGTAAAGCTTGTTCACCAACAAACCATGGACAGTCTCTCCATACCCTTCTCTTGTAATTTTCGTTATCAAGAATAATAGTAAATAAACCTTTGGTCATAAGAATAAATTGATGTGAACCTGTTGAATTACATTGACCTAATAAGCTTGATTTAACCACAACAAACTTCAAATCTTTAAAATCCATCCTACCAATCAGCGAGAATCTCATCTTCTCCTTTTCTCTATCAAAAATCATCCTTAATATAAATAATAAAACGACCAGCTGATTTTCTCGCCATGCATAGCTCTTCCACGTTAATCTTTGATGGAACATGAGTTCTACGTTTCACAGCATCTAAAAAATATTATTTGCTTGAAACTATTGTGTATTATAGTTAGTATAAACGTACCAGGATCGTGAGGGATTGATTCTTCCATTCCTGATCAAAAGATGATCAAGAATGCAACAAGAAAATGAAATTTTTTAAAACCCCTACTTGTAGAAATACGAGTAAGACATATATATGGAGAAGCTGTTAGTTAAAAGTTGATACTTACTCAAGGAAACATCACGTAGACCTTATGAAGGTTACTTAAGGATGCTTACTCAAGGAAGCATCCATGTTGCTATGAATCTTACCCAAGGAAGCTTCGCTGATTCTGTAATGCATACCTGAGAATGTATCACTAGAAAGTGCAGTAGATGAATGTCCTCTCCCCTTCTTTTCCATACTTGTGGAAATGCTGGTAAAACATATATAGGGAGGAGGTGTTGTTTAGAAGTTTATGTTTACTCAAGGAAGCATAACAGTCTCGTGAAGCTTACCCTAGGATGCATACCCAAGGAAGCATCCAAGCTGTTATGATGCATACGCGAGAATGCATTATAGTGCTAAGGCACTATTATGTTGTGATGCTTACTTGAGGAATCATTATTGACCCTATGACGCTTACCCGAGGATGCTTACTAAAGGAAGCATCAGAGTTGCTATGAAGTTTACCCAAGGAAGCTTCACTGATCCGTGACGCATACCCGAGAATGCATCACTAGAAAGTGCACTCGATGGATGTCCCTTACCCTTCTTTTCCAAACATATGGAAATACAATTAAGACATATATAGGGAGGGAGCTTCGGTTAAATGTGCATGAGCGGTAATGCACATATATGCGATGTGGCCTATATGTTTGTGCATATTTGATGCATAAGCATCAATATGCTATATAGCTTACCCGAGGAATCTTGAATGATGCAAATCATTATTCATCTGTGTTGCGCGCTCGAGAATACATTATGCATACTAAGTAGCGATAGTTATGCACAAGCCTGTGCATACCTTGCGAAATTCCCTGGACTATACGTACTAGGCTTTGATTTTCCTCCGTACTTGCCATACAAGTTGGAATCGGTGTTGGATTTGCCTCAATAATCTTATGTTGCTTGTTCCTTTTGAAATAACCCTTCAGGTGCGGTACAGGTTGGGTACGTAGGAAGCCGCAATGCAATGCATTGAGGTACAACACTTTGTTACTCATATCATCTGATTTAGAGGTGATTGCGACATTATGGTAACTCATATCATCTGCCTCGGTAATGCTAAGTCAAGAGATAATTTTTGTCACACTCGATGAGGTAGTTTTAATTCCATTTGATGGATTTTTTATACTTTCAATCATTGTTTATGGCATGGAATGGAATGTGCCTGGATGTTGCACCCTTGGCAAGAGCAATATCAGTGCAGGCTCCAGATCAAGGTCGAAGCAGAGTTTTGAGGGGGGGAAAAAAAGGTCTACAATGGCCTATACGCTAGTCCAAGGCATGACTTAGGCCTAGACAATATTCGTAAGCAAGTGTTGCATACCAAAGGCATCATTATTCGCTTTTATGGCCTTGAGCCCTTAGAAGAACAAGGGTGAGTTGGAATGGTATTAAGAACAGTATGGAAACTATTTTTCGAGACTCATGCTTATAAAGCATGCTTGGGAAGGAAAATTGACTTGCATATTCCTACTAAGAAATGAATTTTTAAGGCCCAGTTACAGTCTTTTAGAGTGGGGCAACGGGGAGGTCCGACCTGCCCAGCGCATAGCGGCGAGTAGCCCCATTCACAATTTTCTTTTCCTTTATTCTTCCGATCAAGTTCAAGGTGTATTTCGTTTTTGTCAAGAAAAGATAATCATCTGCCAGACACAACATGGTTGAGAGTGGTAAAGGCGGATTTGCGTTGTGTCTTTGAGACGTAGAGAAGCTCACACATTGGATCCGTAAGGGATTAAACTTTTTTATTAACAGGTTCTTCAGACATGCTAAATGTCACAGACCGGAAAATTCCACCTCAAGTGCGTTGCGCTGGGCAGGCCAGAACTCCTCGATGCGCGATTAAAGAGAGTCACCGGACCTTAAAGCTTAACTTCTCGCGTGAAAGTGCAGGTAAATTTTTGCTTTCCAAGCATGCCTTGTAAGCATTATACTCGAAATGTAGTTCTCACATCATTCAAGCTACGTTTATAGCGTTCCAGGTATATTTTCCTTTCCAAACATGCTTTGTAAGCATGGTACTCAGACCGTAGTCTCCATATCATTCCAACTCACCCTTGACCTTCAAAGAGTGCAAGGCCATTAAAGCTCATGGTGAATGCCTTTGAAAAGCATCATCTAAGTACAATCCTTGTCCAAGCCTGACCCATGCCTTGGACTAGAATACCATTCCAACTTATCCTTATTATACCAAGGGTTGAAGGCTATACAAGCTAATGGGGATTCCTTTGGAAAGCATCACATAATTACGATCATTTTCCAGGCCTAACTCATGCCTTGGACCAACACCTAGGCTATTTCAAGCCTAATCTTTCGTTTCATCAATTCAGCTTCTCCTAAGCACTGGGTAAAGGCACTGATCTTGCTCTTGCCAAGAGTGCAGCAACCAGGCATATTCCATTCATACCGAATAGCTTGATAGGAAGTATGAACATCCATAAAAGGGAATGCAACTACCTCATCAAGTACGGCAACAATCATCTCTTGCCTAGATTTGCCGAGCCAGATGATATGTGTAACACCCGTAAATTTTGCGTGAAGCTTACTCAAGGATGCGTCATGGCCTGGGTTGAAGCTTCATCCTAAGCTTATAAAGCTTACCCAGATATGTATTTGGGGTGTAGATGCCTTGACTTTGAATTTTAGTGTTAAGGCACTATTATGCCGTGATGCATTATGCAATGCATCACCGAGCTAAAGTTGCATAGGAGAACGCATCATAGTGCTAAGCCACTATTATGCCGAGATGCATTATTCAATGCATCACTGAGCCAAAAATGCATCACCATGATGCATCAGCGTTTTATTCGCAATGGCTTTGGCAAGAAATCTTCATTTCGGCCTTGGAAGTCGATGGATGACCCTTACCATTCTATTATTTGTTTATAGAAACGCGAATAGAACATACATAGGGAGGATGTGCTCGTTGAATGTGCATGAGCGGTAATACACATCTAGCTATGCGTTGGAGCATACTTGATGCATAAGCATCAATATGTTGGTAGCTTAACCGATGAAGCTTGAATATGCTTTGATGCTTACCCGATGTTTGGCTTTGGCAAGAGATCTTCATTTCGGCCTTGGCAGTCGATGGATGACCCTTACCTTTCTAATATTTGTTTGTGGAGATGCGAATAGAACATATATAGGGAGGGAGCTTTGCTTGAACGTGCATGAGCGATGATGCGCATGTAAACGCGATGTGGCCTATACGGACTAGGCTTTGCTTGGCCTTTTGGCTTTGAAACGAAGTTGGAATCGATGTTTTTCTTTTCCTTCACAGGCTTAAGTAACTAATCCCTTACGAATAGACTCTTTGATGAACTACGCTAATGCTTGATCCCATCAAGTTACGATTTGGGTACGTAAGCAGCCGCAGTGCAATGCATTGAGGTGCAACACTTTGTCGCTCATATCACCTAATTTGGGAGAAGATTGCGACATTATGGTAACTCATATCATCTGGCTCGGCAATGCTACGCAAGAGATGATTGTTGCCACACTTGATGGGGTAGTTGCAATTCCATTTGATGGATTGTTCGTACTTTCTTGGAACAGTCGTTGCATGGAATGACATGTTCCTGGATGTTGCACCCTTGGCAGGAACAAGATAAGTGCAATGCTCCAGCGCGTGGTCGAAGCGGAACTGATAAAGTGAAAGCTTAGGCTTGGAATAGCCTAGGTGTTGGTCCAAGGCATGAGTTAGGCCTGGACAATGATTGGAATTATGAGATGTTTGACAAAGGCATCCCGATTAGCTTGTATAGCCTTCAACCCTTAGTATAAGGAGGTTAAGTTGGAATGGTATGCTAGTCAAAGGCATTCACCATGGGACATAATGGCCTTGCACCCTTTGTAGGTCAAGGGTGAGTTGGAACGATAGGGAGACTACGGTCTGAATACCATGCTTGAAAAGCATGTTTGAAAGGGCGAATACACCTGGAATGGTATGAACGTATCCCTAACGGTGTGGGAACTACGTTTCAAGTAATATGCTTACAAGGCATGTTTGGAAAGCAAAAATTTACCTGCACTTTCTAGCGAGAAGTTAGGGCTTAAGGCACAATGACTCTTTCAGAATCACGGATTCGGGGAGTTCTGGCCTTCCCAGCGCAGTGCGCCGAAGGCGGAATTTTCCGGTCCGTAACAAATGGTATCAGAGCAAGTTCCGAGAAAACACTAGGGACTGTGAGTTTTGGACTCGTCAGTGAGAATTTTGGAATATGACTACAAAAGTTTTCCTTGAAAGGAAATAGGAAAGTTAGAAGAGTAGGCCAACTGTTGTGCGAATATAGAGGGGATAAATGAGGCCAAGTGCCTACGTAAAGGAAATGGTAACTTACAAGTTACTCCGCTAAGATTTTGACGCGCTTAAGTGTACTGTGAGTTTTCCAGGAAACCCGTTTGGAAAGGTGGCTGGTATCCGACTACCCTTGACACTGGGACTGATCACCCCCTCACCCGTGCGGCACGGTGTGGCGATGTCAGGTTGACTAGCACCAACTTACGAGTGGAAGATCGTCCAGGACGATGGCTTGCATCCGACTTCACTGGCATTAGAGTTTCGTCCTCACAGTATTACGTTAGAAACTATTTATAGACTTACGATGACCCTTTTCAACCTATGTGAATTTTGGGAACTCTTAAGTGTATGTTATGGGACGCCCACTTAAGATCTCGCTGAGTAAATTCTTTTTCATTCTTGAGCATGTGTTATGGGACGCATGTTTAGGGATCCAATTTGAGTTTTCTCGTTAAAGTTATAAAAACCTTTGTTGATCCTCGAGCATGCGTTATGGGACGTAGGTTTGGAAGGTCTAAATTGGCGTTTATGGCAAATTATGGGCCCTATTTGGATTCAGGGATGCGGTGTGGGAAGCATTTTCCAAAGGTTCTAATTTGTGCTCATTAACAAACATCGGACCCTTGCGAGAATTCTGTGCATCATGAAATGGGAATGTGCATAGGAAACCTTAATCGATTAAGCTTGTCCACAATAGTTTTGAGTTAAATTTTGAGGACGAAATTCTTTGAAGGTGGTAAGAGTGTAACACCCGCAAATTTTGCATATAGCTTACTCAAGGATGCATCATGGCCTGGGTTGAAGCTTCATCCTAAGCTTATAAAGCTTTCCCAGATATGCATTTGGGGTGTGGATGCCTTCACTTTGAATTTTAGTGTTAAGGAACTATTATGCCGTGATGCATTATGTAATGCAACACCGAGCTAAAGTTGCATAGGAGAACGCATCATAGTGCTAAGTCACTATTATGGAGCCAAGAATGCATCACCATGATGCATCAGCGTTTTATTCGCAACGGCTTTGGCATGAAATCTTCATTTCGGCCTTGGCAGTCGATGGATAACCCTTACCTTTCTATTATTTGTTTATAGAAATGTGAATAGAACATATATAGGGAGGATGTGTTGGTCGAACGTGCATGAGCGGTAATGCACATCTAGCTATGCGATATATATCCTATACGTTGGAGCACACTTGATGCATAAGCATCAATATGCTGGTAGCTTAACCTATGAAGCTTGAATATGCTTTGATGTTTACCCAATGTTTGGCTTTGGCAAGAAATCTTCATTTCGGCCTAGGCAGTCGATGGATGACCCTTACCTTTTTAATATTTTTTGTTTGTGCAGATGTGAATAGAACATATATAGGGAAGGAACTTTGCTTGAATGTGCATGAGCGGTGATGCACATGTAAACGCAAAGTGACCTATACAGACTAGGCTTTGCTTGGCCTTTTGGCCTTGCAACGAAGTTGGAATCGATGTTTGGCTTTTCCTTAATAGGCTTAAGTTGCTGTCCCTTACGAATAGACCCTTTGATGAACTACGGTCATGCTTGATCCCATTTAGTTACGGGTTGGGTACGTAGGCAGCCGCAATACAATGCATTGAGGTGCAGCACTTTGTCGTTCATATCACTTAATTGGGGAGATGATTGCGACATTATGGTACCTCATATCATCATGCTCGGAAATGCTAAGCAAGAGATGATTGTTGCCACACTTGATGGGGTAGGTGCAATTCCATTTGATGGATTGTTCATACTTCCTTGGAACAGTCGTTGCATGGAATGACATGTGCTTGGATGTTGCACCCTTGGCAGGAACAAGATAAGTGCAATGCTCCAGCGCATGGTCGAAGCTGAACTGATAAAGCGAAAGCTTATGGTTGAAATAGCCTAGGTGTTGGTCCAAGACAATGATTGGAATTATGAGATGTTTGCCAAAGGCATCCCCATTAGCTTGTATAGCCTTCAACCCTTAGTATAATAGGGTAAGTTGGAATGGTATGTGGTCGTGTCGTAATCAACCAAAATAATCGAGTTCTTACTCTCTAAAATAGAATGAAGTATAGGGATAAGAACAAGTTCGTTCCCACAAGGAGGCCGAGACTATCACTAATTTTCAGTCACGTATGCAAGTAAAAAGGGGGGTTTTGTTGTTTTAAACTAATTAAACTAAGGCAATACGGAAGTAAATAAGGATGTGAAATAAAGAGAAAAAGCATTGGTTAGAGATTTCGTCTTCCGTTATCCAACATGTTATCAATCAAAGCGTACTCAACATTCATGCATTAATATTACTAATAACCCTAAAGCATCCTATCGCAGGGCTACTTCGGCAAAACTCCTAATATCATCGGAGAGGGTATCGCGCCACTCTCCGAATTCTTAACACCGGATAACTCGATGTAAACACCAAGTTTAACCCAATGAAAGCAATGGTCTTTGTGAGTTGAGGTTATTCTAAATAACCCGATGCATCGCAACTCGGATTTAATCTAGGTCAAGCTTCTACACATACTTGCATGGCAATTTTAAGTATTGTTAACAAATATGCTATATTACTTGTAACTAGAGTCCTTCGACAATTCCGGATCGAAAACTCTAGTTTAGTTGTAGATATCAATGCATGCTCATTCAATTTGCAACTTAAACAAACACACAATCAATCATATATTATAAACAGTAGAACATGAACAATATTAGTAATAGCATGAAATTATGAGATATGCGCCATTCAATTAATAAACATGTCTTCAAACTTCAGATTACATCCCTAACCAATATGAAAGGTTTAGCTCATTATGGGTTTCTTAAAACCCATGGAAAATAATTAAGAAATAAATACTCAAACCCGGAAAGAGTACGAAGAACGGATATGGCTTCGGAACGCAGCAATGGTGGTAGCCAGCAACACTACTTACGCCTCCAGCCCTTGTATTGTGTCTGTTTACGCCTCTGTCTTTGTGCCTTTGTCCCTGTATTGTATTGTATGATATCTATTCCTCTTTCCAGCAGCACCACTTGTATATATATGCTCAGCACCCCTCTGAAAATCCCTCTTTGACAGATTTTGTACGTGAGTAAAATTCCTGTTTTTCTACGTTAGTTGCTAAGTCCAAATGTTGTTGCGTCAAGGCTTTTCCTCCCTTGTCTCAAACTCTCATTTTCCTACAAGGACTCCTATATTCTCTGCCCCAATTTCACCAAAATAATTCCATGAGAAAACCGATTATTCTCTTTATAACTAGAGTTGCCACTTTTAGGAAACCGGCTAGAATTAGGAAATGTGCTAAGTTTCCTTATTCTAGCCCCACAAAATATAGCAACTCCAAATTCTTTCTTAATCCCATATGACTTCCCCAAGCTAGCTACTACTACACCAAGGCTAGCCACTAGTCCACCAAACCACTCTAGCACCTCCAACTAACCACTTAGCACCTTAGCACTTACGGTTCAGCCAACTTAGCGCCTGGGCGCTAGCAGCACAAGCTAGTTTGCCATCATGTGGCTTTGCCCATATCTTCCTCATACGAGATCAGAATGACCTCGTTCTTTCGCCGTTGGCTTCATAATTCAATTTCCTACACTGTGGAGGGTGAAAGGCCTAAATTCAGCAGAGTTTTACTGGCTCCTAGGTAATTCTTCTCATACAGCTCCATTCTGCAGGTTTCTGAACTGTAACCTGAAAAGAAAACTAAACTTCGAAAGTAATAATAAAAAATAGTAATTCACTCAAATATAGCAAATAAGGGTCAGGAAAAACTACTTAAAATGTATGATTTATGCACCTATCAGTATGCTAGTCAAAGGCATTCACCATGGGCCATAATGGCCTTGCACCCTTTGTTGGTCAAGGGTGAGTTGGAACGATAGGGAGACAACGGTCTGAATACCATGCTTGCAAAGCATGTTTGAAAAGGCGAATACACCTGGAATGGTTTAAACGTAGCTTGAACTGTGTGGGAACTACGTTTCAAGTAAAATGCTTACAAGGCATGTTTGGAAAGCAAAAATTTACCTTCACTTTCTAGCGAGAAGTTAGGCCTTAAGGCTCAATGACTCTTTCAGAATCACGGATTCGGGGAGTTCTGGCCTTCCCAGCGCAGCGCGCCGGAGGCGGAATTTTCCGGTCTGTTACAATATGAGTTACCATAATATCGGAATCATCGCCCAAATCAGATGAGATGAGCGACAAGGTGTTACACCTCAATGCATTGCATTGTGGCTGCCTACATACCCAAACCGTACCTTGAAGGGATCAAGCATTTACTTAGTTCAACAAAGGGTCAATTCGAAAGGAACTAGCAACTTAAGCCTATTAAGGCAAAGCCAACATCGATTCCAACTTCGTTACAATGCCAAAGGCAAAGAAAAGCCTAGTCCGTATAGGCCGAAGGACTTTCGCAAGGTATGCACTAGCTTGTGCATAACTAAGCTATTTATTATGCAAATATGCATTCTCAAGTACGTAGCGTGATTGAATGATGTTTTTACATAATTCAAGTTTCATCGGATAAGCTACAAGTATATTGATGCTTATGTGCTCCAACGTATTGGCCACTTCGCATATCTATATTGCACTACCGCTCATGCACATTCAAGCTTCATCGGTTAAGCTACAAGTATATTGATGCTTATGCATCAAGTATGCTCCAACATATAGGCTACGTCGCATTCATATGTGCATTACCGCTCATGCACATTCAAGCAAAGCTCCCTCCCTATATATGTTTTATTCGCATTTCTACAAATAAATATTAGAATGGGAAGTGACATCCATCGATTGCGAGGCCGGAAATGAAGTTTTCTTGCCAAAGCCAAGCGAAGCATTCTCGGGTAAACAACAAATAAACAGGATAATGAATCATGGTGATGCATTCTTGGCTCGGTGATGCATTCTCAATAATGCATCACGACATAATAGTGCATTAGCACTATGATGCTCTCACTTATGCAACTTTGGCTCAGCGATGCATTGAATCATGCATCACGGCATAATCGTACATTAGCACTATGATGCTCTCACTTATGCAACTTCGGCTCAGTGATGCATTGAATCATGCATCACGGCATATAGTGCATTGGCACTATGATGCTCTCACTTACGCAACTTTGGCTCGGTGATGCATTGAATCATGTATCACGTCATAATAGTGCATTAGCACTAAAATGCATTCTCGGTATGCAACATAGGCATAGTGATGCATTTTCAATAATGCATCACGGTATAATAGTACCTTAGCACTATAATGCATTCTTCGTACGCAACTTTTGCTTGGTGATGCATTTTCAATATGCATCACGGCATAATAGTGCTTTTGCACTATGATGCGCTCTCGGGTATTCCACATAGGGTCAGTGATGCATTCTCAATCATGTATCACGGTATAATAGTGCCTTTGCACTATCATGCCTCCTCGAATTCGTATCACGTGTAATAGGGCCTTAATACTATAATTCGATGTCAAGGCATCCACATCCTAATGCATATCTGGGTAAGCTTTATAATCTTAGAATGAAGCTTCAACCCAGGCCATGACGCGTCCCTGAGTAAGCGCCATGCAAAAATTGCGGGTGTTATAGTAAAACTCATGAGAAAAAGAATATTTATGTACACTCCCTCAGTCCCAAGTCCAATTCCCCTGATTTGATATTTTCCTTGAATATCCGCTTCAAGCCATTGCAACCACTAGTGAGATGATTAACAAAACTGTGGAAATGACAATAGTTGGGGTTTTCCATATCTTATTTTGTTGGTGGACGTCTAATAGGAGGTAGGTTGATGCCCTTATCATGTATCCATATTTCCAGGGGTTCAATTATTTTTTCGATCGAAAATGAAATTCTGTGATGGTTGGTTATTCTCTAGGATGTTATTGTTGGCGTTGAGCCAGCTATGGAAGCTACTTGGTTGGTTTTTTGAGGTGGTCAAACCTGTGGTGCTGGACTTGGAGCTTGTGCAGCAAGCTTGGTTGGTTGCTCGGATGTTGTAGATTTCCTTTTGCCTCCTTCAGTTACAATCTTCATAGATGGTTAGATATTGTACTACTCATGAGGTAAGATGTCGACTTCTGTGACCTTCACGTGCTTCTTCATTCTTTACAAGTCTTGTCCTTTCTTGCAAAGCAAGTGCAGTCGTGGCTGATTGTTTGGCAGCTTCATGCAATTCAGAGAATGTTTGGAAACACGGATTCTCCAGTAGAGCACGATATACTGGTATCATGCCTTTGATGCAGAGTTCCAACAATTGAATTTCAGTCATATTTGGGTCATGGCAGTCTAATGGTTAAACTCTTAACCATTTCACATAATCATTGGGATGTTCATTGCTTCGCTGAAACATCCTTCCTAAGTCTGACAACGTAACTAGTTCAGATACAAAGAAGTGTTTTCTATAGAAGGCATTGACCATCTCACACCAGTTGGTAATACCATTGAGAGCGATGTTGTTGTACCAAGCGTAAGCTCCTCCAATGAGAGATTTGGAAAATTATCTAAGGCGGAGCACATGATTATTTTCATGTTTCCTTAGTGACTCCAAGAAGCGTGAAATATGTTAACGAGCATTCCCAGTTTCATCATAAAATGAGAATGAAGGGGATGAATATCCCCTGGATAGAGGAATTCTGTGTATTTCATAGGGATAAGGGGTTTGATGTTGGACGAATTCTATTTTCTTCTAATTTGAAGATGTCGCTCCAAATCTTCACGACTGACGAAGTTGGGTTGTTGAAAATCAGCGAGAATACGAATTTCATCGTCGTCTTGAGCATGACCCCTCGAAGTGTTGGCATCATCTGTTGCTTCATAAGTATTTCTAGTATGCTCTGATGGTGATACTTTCCCTATAAAGGTCTCAAGGAAGGTGAGGACCTCCTTCTGAGTAGCAGCCATCTCTGTTTGAGCCCTTGCAAGGGTTTCTTGTGTCTGCATTAAATCGACAATGGTAGAAAGAGTTTGTTCATCCCTTGCCTCTTCAATATTTTGCTCAGATAGAGGAGGAGTAATATTGTTGAATTAGTAACTAGAGGAGTGTTACCAGGAGTACTAGTGTTGGTACTAGCAGAATTAGCCTTAGGATTGGTTACTGAACCGGATCTAAGACAACCGTCATAAAATTGAGAAAATTGAGAAAATTGAGATAATATTGAAGAATTGGCTTTGCAACTGAGGGATTAATCTCCCACTGTGGTCGCTAAAATATGGGTGGGTAAAACGATTTAAGGGTAAAAGGGAAAAGTGAAAATATGGGTGGGTAAAAAAGATTTAAGGGTAAAAGGGAAAAGTGATGGAGTAGGCGGATGCTAGTCAGGGAAATTCGTCTAAACCCTAAACATGTGTATAGTATAAGTACTTTTAAGATTCGAGAGATCAATTTGTACAAAATTATCTTAAATCAAGGAATGATCGTTTCATTCTTATTTCAGTCACAAAGGAAGGAGAAGGGTTGATCTATAGGAAGAGAAGCAGAGAAAGGTATTAAGATCAATGAGATTGAAGATGAAAATCAGGAATTTCTGAGTTTTCTGAAGATCTTATAATATGATAGTTATGTGATTATATATCCCATCTCTCTTTTAAGATAATTGTCTTGTTAAATGATTGTTCCCTTATAATAGGTCGAAGAACCTATTTATAACAAGAAAAGTTAATATTAAAGTTTTTTTTTTCTTAATCGGTTTTGAGAGATATAATAATAAACCAAAAGAAAAAAAATGGTTTAATATATCACATAATTCTCAAGCACTATTTATAGTCACATCCAATTCAAATATACAACTAATTAAAAAGATGAAATGGTACTTTCAAAGATGCTCTTTTAATTTTCTGTTGCATATAATTTGGTTAGCTAGGGGTTTTATGCGAGTGAGATCCAGTAGGTGCCGTTTGACATCCTAGCTGGGTTATGGTGACTGAATGCACATATGCAGTTGGTATTTGGTATAGATGCCGTTTTCACATCCTAGCAGGGTTATTGTGACTGAATGTCTGCAGTTGGTACTTGGTATAGATGCTTGAGATTTGTGAGAGACCTATAGGAAAAACAATGACTTTAGCAGTACATTTGATTTTTCTAAATAATACCCTGGATTTCTAGCTAATTTTAGGACTTACTTTTAAGTAAGCAAAGAATTTTACAATGTCACAAAATCAAACGATGTCGAGATGAGATGATACAGGGTAACCAATCAATCAGTGGACTCATGATACATTGATACTGTTTCTTGATTTGATTTGCAGGAGTTTTACTGATTTTTTTTTAATTACCACTCTTTGGACCATCATCAGTTAGTACGTACGTAGTTTGGCTAGACTAAACTAGAATATGTTTTAGCTACTCACGGTCTGTGTCAAGGGTGACTGAAACGTCGTATATATCGACAATCTTACACGACGATAAAGAAAAACAACCGAAAACAACTACCAAAAAACCCGATACAAACAGGGGTGGAATCTTCTCGGGACCCACTTTTTTAGGAATTTGGGCCCATCTGAGTCCCACTCATATCTCTATCGGATTTGAGGTTGGTTTTTTTTATTGTCCGTTAATCATTTTTTACATATATATATTCACCTAAATGTTTGTTTTTACTTTTCAGGAGTTTAGTGAGTAATTAACTAACAGGGAACTGTAAATACACTATCAAAAATAATTTTCTATACTACATAAAATTAAACAAAAGCTTCAAATAGTTGCACTACCGAAAATGGATCGAGTAATTGAGAGATACAAATAGTACTGTATATGAATTACATGATTCACCAAATGGGAGTGTACGGTGAAAATATTTCGTTTCACCTAACGGCTGAGTCCTGGGATACCACTTCTTCGTGGTCCACTTTAGATCTCTAGAATCCTATATATATTCTGACTCTAAAAAAATCATAAGAAGAATTATTTTGGAGTTGGATCTTAACAAATAGACACTGCTTTAGCTAGGTACAAAGTGTCTTCACTTCAATTTTTTTGCTCTCGAAAATTATATATCCCTAAGTATTATTATATAATTTTTTTCTAAAAAAAAATACTCTAAAAATAAGCTAAAATATAAAAATGAAAATAATTTTTTTCTACGCCGGATATAATATTTAGCATCTTTGGATGTTACCATCTTTTTCTTTATTTTAATTTGATGTTTGTGGTAAATGATTTTGATTTATATTTTCTTCACAGTTATGCAGGAATTCAAGTACAGAAAATCATAAATTAAATGTTTTAGAATTCATGATTTTGTCGTTTTAATGCCAATGGATAGCCCCCTGGTCCCGTTGGACACTACTAGAGTCACATGTGTTTCGTTGACTTTAGTCCAGTTGTTCTTACAGCATTCTCTCTTGTAATATATTTTTTTTTTACAACAAGAAATATACTAAAATTAAATTAAACGTTTACGTGGTTTATCTCCTTTCTCTAGTAATATTTTGTAAAAATAATAACTCTTCTCAGATTTAGCACAGTTTATTACAATCGAGTATTATTCTTTCTCATGGTATCATTGAGGTTACCGTCCTGAAATAACATTGCATGAAATGAACTTCGAAGAGAATTCTCTACGTACTGGATTATATCAAGAACTAGGAATGTATGAATTTGCTAACACAAGATGATGAATTGGGTTCTGCTTGCACGGTGTTTGAGAGTTTTTATTCAACAACATCACAATTAACCAACTTAAAACAATAAATTTAATTCAATAATAACACACAACAAACAGTGTAACTTACTTTGGTACATGTTTACATTCGTGACATCAAATACTTATTCTTCTGAAAAACTTGAAACATAAATCAACAATAGAAAGTAATTAGAACAATACATATTTAGTTAATTACCCGATGGAATTTGAGTATTCACGTACGAATCCTACTAATAAGGCAGGGCTCCAGCATAATTTCCATGAGGATAATACTCGCAAGCAATGAAGAGATTACCAGTATCACATTTAATCTGTGCACAACCAACGTTAATAGTAGTTTTCCACACAACCTGGGTGTAATCCGAACAGTCTTTACCCACTGCACAACTGTTATTCGCATAGGTATACCATTGCTTTCCAGACACCCAATAAGCTACGGCGTCTGCAGCAGTAATAGTAGGTGGACCAGTGTAGATGGTTTCTCCAAACGTCCAACGTTCTGAATAAAGCAATTTGCAGTCTGAACGTCTATCTTCATCAATGTAACCACGAGCGAATACAGCCAAGTTGCGGTCCCATGTAAGTGGTGGTACTCCTACTTCTGCCCTAGCTGCATTGTGACCATCCAAGATTTGTTCCATGAATAGTGTACCGTTAAGTTTAGCATCGCTGGTCTCGATGAAACTAACCAGGAACAAGAGAGCTGCAAGAGAAAATAGTAGTGATGTCGAGGAAGCCATGAAAAACAAGAATGAGTTTCTTTTAACTTTTGAAGCAGTGTAAGAGATATTTTGATGAGTTTATGATTGATATGAGTTTCTAATGACAAGAGCAGTACTTATAGTGTTTAGAAATGAGTATTTTCCATTGTTTTTGGGTTAACTTATAAAGATCATTTGCATGAAAAGCGGAACCTAAATTAGGGTTACGTTTTACCTTTTTTCTTTCTTTTCTTTGTATTGTTTGAAGAGTACAACACACAATTACAAGCTGGGTATGCTTAGAAAACAAAACAAAAAAAAAATCTGGATAAACGTTATAAGTACGAACCAAGACCAAAGAACGATGATTCCATTTTAATTAGTTCCTTGACATATATAATGGGTATTTTCCGACTTTAGCTCGCACAGTGCTTGATCATTTTTGATCTAGTAGCCTCACAAGTCAAAACCAACCTTTTTACATGTGGTTGGTAGTGATGATATTTGCACAAAAAACTTGATAAATGAAATTTTGTCTAAATTAGCTAGTTTGTCTATATTTTTTCTAGCAATTCCCGTCTTTTCAATGGCTAAGGGTCTCAGAGACTGTTTTTTCTTGTGCCTCTTTGGCATTTTGAATCAATTTTATCTTTTCTCAAAAACGGGGTTTATATTTCCTCATAGTTGATTATAATGTTGCTAATCAAAAGCAGTTTCCTGCACGAATGCCAGAAAAATTTATCCAATGGAAACTTCCAATTATTTATGACATACGCGAGTTCATTTTTATAAAAGTAAATCTTTACACCTGATAATTTTATCATTCAATCATAGAGCGAGAGATGTCCATATAAACTCATGCCAACCGAACCAGAGGGGCTCTGGGTTTCCTGTATAGTACGTACAGAGATAATACAAACTCCCTTTCGTGCAAAGCTGGCGAGAAGTAAGGAGATCGACTTTTACTGGGGGTTGGATTTTTTATTTTCTCGGATGATACTACTAAGAATTTATTTATTTTTGTTTTGTTTTTATTGATGGACAGATCAACAATAGGCCTGATTAAACTGGCTGGGTATGCATAAAAACAATTGGACCCTGTTGTGCCACATAAAAAAATATATCCGAAAACAAGTGGGGAATGAATCCCCAGAACAAGGCATATCAAGTCTCAGCAATTCAGGAGTAAGTTTTATGATCCCTTTTAGCCGTCGGCTTATAGGAAAGCAAGGGTAAAACCATAGTATGGACGGTTGAGAAGGAGTCTTTTTTAAGATAGGAATCTATCTCCATTCTACTGCTGCCTCTAGCTGTCCTTCATTATATGAGTGTTTGAAAAAACAAGATTGCGTATTAAGATGTGTAAATTTTATGTTACTAATAAATTTAGGTAGCTAACGTGCATACTGCATAGGTTCATCTGCTCAAGGCCTCATGGGGTATCAACTTAGGGGGTACGCTTCTTTCTATTTTTTGCTCGGCCACTTGATTCTACTTTTATAGTATTGTGTTATGCTTTGTATCCATTTGCTGATCTAAAATTTCAGCTAATATTAAGTTGACCAATAAAAAACGTTATGATCAAATTTGGGTTAGGAAAAGCTGCCTCCTGTCAAGAGAATTCACCCGGCTAATGGCGGATAGGCTGGACGCCTAAGCGGAAAACTTTCATTTTGTCGAAGACGTTTGATTCCGGTCAAATACGTTTAACCTGGTCAACAGTATTTACGCGGGCAGCCCAAGTCCAAGTGTTGCGCCTGTAACTTTTTTTTCTATTTCCCTAGGAAAATTTTAAAATTAATGAAACTAAAAGGATAACAAATTATCTCGGTCATTTTAAATCATAGTATTGATCTAAGATGGTCATTCAGAATACCACTTTACTAAATTTATTTAAGCTCTTGCAAATTTAGTTAAAGAGTCAGCCGGATCATTTGCATCTTTATGAGTATAACTACATTCCATATTTTAAAATCTGAAAGAATGTAAATTATATCATCTATGATGTTATTTGTAGTCCACTTAACAGTAGTTGAATTTCCTTGAATAGCTCTTACAACATTTAAAGAGTCTCCCTCCAAATGTATATTCCTTATTCCTCTTCCTCTAGCCCATAAAACCGCCTCCAAAGCTCCTAATGTTTCAGCTTGTTCTGGGTCTACGGCAGTCCTTTGGATGCATCGCACTTTATTTCATTCATCAGCGGAGTTTCTAGAGATTAGACCAACTCCATATTTAACAGATTTATCAATAAATGAGGCATCAAAAGTTATTTTTTCCATAAGAGCCAAAGGGGCTATCCAAGAATGCCTTTCTTGAGACTGAGTTCTAGCAGTGTTTCCAGACTCTGCCAATGCTATGTGCCAATCTTCAAGATTATTTACAATGTTATTAAAGATAATAGTAATATTAATTTGAAAATTATCAAAATATTTTGAACATCTAGCCCTCCAAATATACCAGGCAGTGAAGCTAACATACTCCATGATTTTCTCGTCCGCCTGTATTCCAGAATTATTAGTATTAAACACAGAATATAACCATTCCATGAAATTTCTGTTGTTAATAGTCTGATAAAGATTTGGATTCACAGTATTCCAACTTCTAGTTGTAACAGGACAATCAACAAATAAATGAGAAACAAATTCATTGCTAACATCACATAAAGGACAAAGTAAACAGTTAAGCCTAGTGATTCTAGCTATTCTATCCTTAGTAGGAAGAGAAGAGTGAATACATTTCCACATAAAATGCTTGATCCTAGGAGGCAATCTTAATTTCCAAAAAGATTTCCAATTAACACTCAAATTATTTTTGGTAGGCTGTTGAGCTAAGGCTTCTTCTAAAATGACTCTATAAGCTGTTTTGATAGTATAACGGCCAATATGAGACGGTTCCCAAATTATCTTATCACATCCAATAAAAAGGTATCCTAATACTAGTTATGTCATTTACTGTTTCCTGATCAAACAGAGATTGAAGTGTATCTACTTTCCAGGTTTTTATATCCTTGTCTATGAGGTGACAGACAAATTTCATATTGGCAGAATAGTTGGATGAGTCAGGAGGCTTGTTCATTTTAGAACCCATTTATCCTTCCAAATGACAACTTTCTCTCAATCCCCAATTTCCCAAACATAATATCTTGTTACAATATCAAGATCCTTACAGATACCTCTCCACAACCAGGAGCCTTATTGAGATAAAACAGCATCTAAAGGATTAGAGTTACTAAAATATTTGCATGAAAAAAATATAACCCAAAGATCCTCATTGTTTTGAAACATTCTCTGGGCTAAATTAGTGAGAAGAGCCAAATTAAGGATATTTGTTCTTCTAATGTTCAGACCACCTATTGCTTTAGGAAGAGCTACATCTAACCATCTTTTTGGGTAGATACCACCTCATGTATCCTCTTTACCCCACTGGAAATTCATTTGAACAAAGTCAAGCTTCTCAGTAACCTTTTTAGGCATAGGAAAAAACTACTAAGTGATACTTAGCCAAGTTTCCTAAAACAGATTGAACAAGAACTGTTTTACCAGGAGGAGCAAGAAACTTACCTTTCCATCCAGCTAGTCTATCTGTGTTGGTTTCAATCAAGTGAGAGAAGGATTGAGTCTTATTTTTCTGCAGCAAGAGAGGGACTCCAAGGTATTTTTCTTGTAAAGCCACTTTTCATCTTTAAAATGTTTGAGATTGTATTTTTAATATCCCCTGGTACTTTAGGACTCAAAACAACATCAGATTTGTCAAAGTTAACTGCTTGTCAAGAAAACTACTGAGTCGCTCAATTATAAAAGACAAATGATTAGCCTCATTAATTCTTGTTTTGATGTAGATGTGACAATCATCTGCAAAAAAATAAGTGAAAAATAGCTGGACTATGCTTAGTGACTTTAAACCCATGGATAAGATTAGAATCCTTGGCAGTTTTTAGGGACCTAGAAAAAACTTTAATACATAAAATGAAAAGATAGGGAGATAGAGGATCTCCCTGCCTCAGACCTCTTTGAGGATAGTACAACTTACCAGGGGCACCATTGAGAAGAATGGAAGTAGAAACTGTTGATATGCACTGCTCAATCATTTTACACCAAATATCATAAAAACCAAGAGCTTTCAGGTTAGATATTAGGAAAGACCACTCTACCCTATCAAAAGATTTTCACATGTCTAATTTAATAGAAATGCCACCATCTTTAGATTTATTTTTCTTCAAGGAATTAATCATTTCATGAGCTATGACTATATTGTCCTGAATAAGCCTACTAGCTATGAAATCAGTTTGGGTAGGGGCAATAATCTTGTGAAGAATTCTTTTTAGCCTAGAAGCAGGAATTTCATAAGTAAATTTGTAAGCAACATTACGTAAACTTATAGGTCTAAAGTCAACTGCACTCTTGGGACAATTAGATTTGGGAATGAGAGTGGTGAAATTGTGTGTAAGCTGTTTCAAAATATGTTGTGACTCGAAAAAGGACTGCACAATGTCCATTACATCCTTTCCTACAATGTCCCACATCAATTGGTAAAATCCCACAGGGAAACCATCTGGACCAGAAGTGGTCCAAGGTTTCATATCAAACACAATCTTTTTAACCTCATCATAAGTAGGAATAGCAATGAGCATATTATTGTCACTAGAAGAAATGCAGACACTAATATTATTCGGATAATTAACAGGATTACAGGGATTAGTAGTCCTACTCATTGCCATGGCAACCCCAGTTATTCTTAACTAAATCATAAAAGCTAACTGAGATTCAAGTTTGGTAATTTGAGTATTAATATTACCAAAATGATAGTTCCAGTCTTTTAAAATATGCTTAGTTGCAAACAGGTTTTTAGTAAGCCTAAAAGCAGGGAACCATTGCCATGGCAACCCCAGTTACTCATAACTAAATCAGAGCAAACATTATCTTTAAAACAAGATTTATTAATTCTAAAAGGTTTCTTGCAAGAATTATCATGTTTAGAAGAAACAAGATAGGGCAGTGATCACTCCCCATGACAGATAAATGATAACAAGCAGGAGTAGGGAATTCATCAAGCAAATCTAAAGTTACCACGACGCTATCAAGTCTCTCTAGAATAAGGTCTTCACCTTCTCTTTTGTTGGTCCAAGTGAAAGGATTACCAATGTAATTCAAATTATGAAGGTCATTAGAAGCAAAGATTAGGTTATTAGCATCTAATTCTGATTGGGACACAATATTGCCACCTTTTTTCTCTTGATTAGAAATGATAAAATTAAAGTCACCAAGAACCACTCAAGACACAGGATAATTAGATTTCATATCTCTAAGATAATCCCATTGTGTTTGTCTTTCATCACTATTGATAGCCCCATAAATACAGGATAAAAAAGTAGCATCATTTCTATTGTCCGGGTAGAAAAATGACTATTGGTAACAGTTATAAACTATTACTGTATTATTTCTGTAATAGTTTCATTTTTTTCTGCGGTGTTACCAAAACCCCTGTTACGGAAAGTTTATAAAAACTGTTACAGAATAGTTATCAAAAAATATTACATAAATTTTAAAACTCTCATTGTTAGATGTTTTTAGTATAAGTTTATACAAAATTATGTTGTTGATAATAACATGGTAATTGTTTTTACACAAACCATTTGCAGTTGACAGTTCATTCTAACATATTTTGAAACAAATTGTTACTATTTTTAGAGTAATCATAACACATTTTTCATAAATTGTTACCATACTCCCATATAGATTGTATATTTGAACTTGAACACGGTATTAAGGCAACAATTTTTCCTCAAAACCATTACTATAAAATATTATAGTAACATTTTTTGCAAAACTTGTTACTATATGTATAGTTAAAATAACATTTTATTTTATAAAGTGTTACATTATGAGGTAGGCTGAGTGGGCTTACGTTATGGGGATGGTCCGGATGGAGGGACGGCCTAAAGGGATGTTTAGATGATTGGGTTAGTTCTGTTCAGGGGGCATGCCCACTATCTTTCGCTCTATAAGAAAATGATGGATATCATTAAAAGTTGAGCCCAATGGGCATGTATAAATATATTTTGGGATTTGACCTTTGATTCATATAGATCTGGATCTAAAATATTATTAGGACAATACTAATATATAGGAAAAAATAAAATATTACACAAACATAGATAAATAAATATATTCAATGATTTAAAATTCTCTATAAAATCAAATATATTAAATACCAATATCAAAATTAATAAAAAGAAAATAGTTACAATATATTTAGGAAAACAAAAGTAAAAAAAAAAAGGTGAAACAATAAGCATTTGAAGATAGTTTCTAGTAGTGATGTTACCAAATCCGTTGACATTCCAACTCAAGATTTTCATTATGAACCTATCTATACGATGTCTAAAAGGGATTTCAATTTTAGTTAAGGTGAATTTTATATAATCCCTTTTAGGGATTCTATAAAATTTTAATTGTAAAATGTTGTTACCGGAAAGAAATAATTGGAAGAGGAACCATTAAATATTTGAAAGCTTAAAAAGATAATGGAATCCAGTGTGTTTACTATTTTTAGAAACGAATTGATAAAGGAATTTTTCGTTGTTGATATTGTAATTGTATTGCAGAGGTTGAATTTGGGATTATTGTTAAAATCGGTAGTATCGATGGTATCTTAGCCATCTTAACTGAGATTGACTACATTGCTTTCATCTTTATCTCGATCAATGGATGATTATTTTCTTAAACCCAAAGGAAATGAAATTAAAAACTAAGAAACATAAAATAATGTTATGATTTAGTTGTCAATGTCAAACCTACATCATCATCATCTTCTTTTTCTTTGTGTCCCATTTGAAATTAGAAATTAAATCAGAAACTAAGTATTTAAGATTTAAAAATTTAGGTTTTGTATTATCATATTTTTTGATTTTGAGTAACTCATTTGATCCATTTGATACGGGGAAAGAAGTCTGACTCCAGATACAGTGGGCTTGGTTAAATAAATCACAATTTCGAAGAAATTATAATCCCATGGAATTATAGATCCCGGGATTCATATAATTCCTTTGTGTGTTTGATAACACACTTAAAATACCTAGGATTTATAGAAGTCCCTTGTTCTAAAGTCCATCTATTATTTGGCATTATCTTTGAAATCTTAAAGTTGTATATATATGGAATTTTAGGATTAAAAAAGTGGTTCATAAATCCCTTAATAAGTTTCTCAACAAATTTTTAGGGGGAGGGGTTGGACTCTATATGAAGGATTTGCTGGAAAAGTGATTCCAGGGATCTGGACAACCAAACGTAGCGAGGGAAATATAATTCCACCAAATCCCCTAGTCCCATAAGTCTTACCTTTAAAATTCTGCATCCAAACCCATCACAGAGGATTTGTTGGAAAAATAATTCTCGTAGGAAACATGATTTTAGGAAATTTGGATAACCAAACATACTAAGAAAAACATAATTCCACCAAAACCTCTAAATCTAACAATTTCACCTATAAAATTTTGTATCCAACCCTGTCATATATAAAATATTTTTATTTTATTTATAAACTCACTTAAAATGACAATCCTCCGAATTTATATCCAATTAGTTATATTATCGGATAAAAAACTTAAATATACGAATATTAAAATTGATTTTTTAATATTTTGAATACGAATACAACTAATCATGTGGTCATATATATATATATATATATATATATATATATATATATATATATGATAGGAATGTGATAAATGCCTTATATGATCAATGTCAGAGCCAAAGGGGTGTCAGGTGTGAATTAGTATTTGCAATTTTAAAAGTGGGGTGACTACTACACAGTTGAAAATATCAACTAACATTGATAGTTCAAGACTACAGGCCAGTCAAAAATATCAACGGAAATTGCCAACTAATTTACCGAGCAACATCAGTAGCTGGAAAGGGACGTAGACAGGCCAATTACTGTTACATCATAACTTGAGCAACTTGCAATAACTTATTTAGTTGCAATTGGGATGGTTAACCACAAAGAAATTCTAGGATGTAAATTTTCTTAAATGATTTTGTATATGATACCTTTGTATACAACTTACAATTGTTTGTTGACAGGGCAGAGTCGGCAGACAACTTGTATGATTTCCTCGAGTCTTGGAATTTTGCCTTATTATTTTTTGAAGTTCAATTTCACATTCAGGATATTTTACAAAGTTTATAACTCTAAATATCCAACTCATTATAGGACTATATTAAGTCATTTATCAAGATACTGTTTTACCGATGAGTTATATGATACTGCAGTCGTCCACTGAGTGGTATTTGGGGTGCATATAAGAAGAAAATGAGTATCAGAAGAGAAGGAAAATTAGTAATTGCTACATATTTGATAATTTAAGAAACAACTTGAAGGTTTCTATAAGACCAGTACTAGTCAGAAAACATCGATGGAAATTGTCTACTGACAGGGATTATGGGCAACATCAATCAAATTTCGCCAATCGAAATGTAGCAAGTGATGTAATTAGACACCCCGTCTACTAATACTTAATAAACAACTTGCCAAGACCAGGTAATTACTAATATTTAGTTCCAATTGGGATGTTTGACAACAAAACTGAACTGTCAAAATAGCTCAATAGCTTCTTGAATTTTTCATCTTTGAAAGGGTCATCTTCGTGCAGGTTGCAATACTCTGGAAATGAGTGCAAAGCTAAATAAGTTATCTCTAGCATATCGAAGAAGCATTCTAATTGGAACTACTTGTTAATTTAGGCTGACATTTCTTCTATGTTTTTCAACGGATACTTCACTTAAAGATCAGTGATTGCGAAGTTTGTGGCGGCAACGGAATGGTGTACATGTTTGCATAGATGTGGGTATAAGTAGCATTATGATGTTTAATATTTATCAGGGCGAGAAAAAAAAACCATGGCTCTGAAAGTTATTGTAAACTTTCAGTGCTTTGTCTTGTTACTGTGGATGTACTTAGCATCTGCAGGATTACTAATCACTGGTTCCCCAGTAATATCCAAGCCTGGTTGCCAAGATCGTTGCGGGAATGTTAGCATACCCTACCCGTTCGGTATCGGTCCTGGTTGTTTCATAGACGAATATTTCGAACTAAGTTGCGATGAGAGTCTCCTCAATTCCACCAAGCCAGTTTATGGCCCGAACTTTAACATCTCAAATATATCAATACTCGACGGAGATATGACAACAGAAGTCTTCATAGCCAGGAATTGTCCAGAAAGGGACATACCGAGGTATCACTCGGCAGCCGGATTGGTAGGAACATTCAGATTCTCTAGAACAAAAAACAAGTTTATTGGTATGGGTTGCAATACCTGGGCATATCTAGGACAAGATTATACTGCATCTATTGGTACGGGATGTTTGTCAGTCTGTAATAAAACAGAATACATTATTGATGGGTCTTGCACTGGTGTCGGTTGTTGCCAGACTAGCGTCCCAGTCGGACTAAAAACATTAAGCATACAAGTTGGAAGCATGTTTACCAGTAGCACCAGTGAAATATTGAGTATCAATCCATGTAGTTACGGTTTTATAGTTGAAGTAGGGTCATTTAATTTTGCTTCGTCATATCTTAAGGATTTCAAAAATCATGGAACCGGAACCGTTCCAGTAGCGGTAGATTGGAGTGTTGGTAATGAGACATGCAGTGAAGCTAGAAGAAACTCGACGAGTTATGCCTGTGGACCTAACACTGATTGTATAAATCCTGAAGGCAATAATACTATAGGTTATCGATGTAACTGTAAAAGGGGCTATACAGGGAATCCTTATCTAAGTATTGCTGGTGGTTGTCAAGGTAAGATTTACTGATTTCTTCTTCTAGTAATGATTGATCTCACAATTGAAATATATTGAACTGACCCTTTTTCTTGTGGGACAGATATCAATGAATGTAATGAGCTGGATGTATGCAAGGGAGATAGAGGTAACTGCAAAAACACAGAAGGGAGCTACACATGTTCTTGCAACAAGGGATATCGTGTTGTCAGATATAATAATATTACAGATTGCATTCTCGAAAAAAAGAACAATCTACCGAATAATAACCTTACCAAGATTGTTGTTGGTAAGTGTTAGCAGTGCTTTTGAATGGCAGATTATATTAGAAATAATATGACAATACAATTAAAAGTTAGAACTCTAATAGCATATTGCAGACGGGGAATATCTATTAAGTTCTCTTTCATTGCATACAGGGACCTGCCTTAGCTTATTTCTTGTACTTGTGAGTCTTGTTACTGTCTTCTGGATATACTGGGGATATAAGAAAAGAAAGCACATGGAACTGAAGGAGGAATTTTTCAAGAAAAATGGTGGTTTGATTTTAAACCAACTCCTTGATGAACGGAAAGATGATATCGAGGCTAGTAGAAATGGCAAAGGAGAAAAGAAACACCGATCAATTGCTACAATATACAGTGAGCAGGAGCTAAGCAAGGCGACTAACAACTATCACGAAAGTCAAATCCTTGGACGAGGAGGGTTTGGCACGGTGTGTAAAGGGACCTTATCTAATGGCAAAGTGGTTGCTATTAAGAAGACGAGAATAGTTGACATGAACCAAAATGAGCAATTCATAAATGAAATTGCTGTTCTATCACAAATAAATCACAAAAATGTGGTCCAGCTCTTGGGTTGTTGTCTAGAGAGCCAAGTTCCTTTACTAGTTTATGAATATATTGCTAACGGGACCCTTCACCAACATTTACACGAACATCGTGAGAACCAAACCAGTTCCGCTACTCTTTCATGGGAAAATCGTTTAAGGATAGCCTTAGAAGTTGCAGGAGCATTAGCCTACTTGCCCTCTGAAGCTTCTATACCCATAATCCACAGAAATGTCAAGTCAGGTAATGTACTTCTAGACGATGATTACAAAGCGAAAGTTGCAGATTTTGGTGGTTCGAGGTTGAATCCCACCGATGAGGCTCAATTAAGTACAGTAGTTCAAGGTACATTTGGGTACTTGGATCCAGAATACATGCAATCAAGCCAATTAACAGACAAAAGTGATGTTTACAGCTTCGGCGTTCTTCTTGTGGAATTGCTAACAGGTAAAGCTGTATTTTCTCCACTCAGACCTGAAGAGGATAGAAATCTCGCTAGCTATTTCCTTTCTTCTATGAAAACCAACAGATTGTTTGCGATTCTTGATGAAACTTTGGTACAAAACGACATTGAACGAGTCAGTAGTGTACATGGGCACCAACAGATCCAAGAAATGGCTGAACTAGCACAAAAATGCTTAAGAATAAAGGGAGAAAACAGACCTTCCATGAAAGAAGCAGCAATAGTGCTGCACGGGTTGATGAGGGTGTCGCCTGACCAGCGATGGGTCTTGGATGATAATAATGATACAACGAATACAACAAGCAAAGAAGAACGCATTCTCTTGTTAAAATCGGCTGATTTACTATCTTATACAGATAGCATATCAACAATTGGTGACAGCAGCAAAGTAATATCAGCCTTACAAACTGAGGGACGTTAATGTATATATCATGTATAGAATAAACTATGCGATGTGTGTTCCCCTATTTTCTGTTTCTAGTATAAACATTCTGTAAGACACAATAGAAATGCCTTAGTTAAAAACATCCCAGCAGACTGGCAGTTAATCTGATTTTGAATTTCCTTGTCAACTGCAGTGAAAGAGTACACAAAATTTGTCCAACAATTGCTTAAAACTCCCACCAACCATCACATATAACCTTAACAACAGCCTAGTTTTACAAAAATCTTGTTTACCCAAATTCTTAAAGAGAGAGAGTCTGCATCACAAGTTACAACAATTAACAACTAATTATCATAACCTCCAATAACAAGGCTGTCTAATCAAATAGAGAGAATCCCATGTCGTCATCGCTCTCCTCTTTCTCTTCCTTCTTCTCCTCAGCTGCAGGTGCTTCAGCAGCTGCTGTACCACCAGAGCTTGCTGCTGCACCACCACCAGAGCTTGCGACAAAAGAGCCGGCACTTGCTCCACCAATAACCACCTGAAAGACCCAATGTCACATACTCATTAACAAATGAGAAGATAATTCTAAGGTTCTAAACAAAATTAAACATGACATGGAAAGGACTTTGATCAAACAACAAGCCAAAATACGCTTGACATCACAGGATTCACAGCTTTTACTGGTCTGAATTCATATGTAAAACAGAGAAAACCCAAGATTCGAATCAAGTCGATAACCAAATTCCTACCTGTAAATGGAACATCACATAAAGTACAGGAAGATACATTTGTGACCGACTCTTTTGCTACACCACACCACACCACAACATTCGAAAGCATTTCATAATCATTCCAACATCAGATAAACATGGGGTTCCACAAGATACGTACATAAACAAGACATGATCCAATACTCATACTAACTACAAACTCCTTTCACGTCTCACTACAATCAAGGCTGCTACAGGGGGTTACCAAATCCCACAAAGGGTTACTAAATCCATATAAAACAAAACAATCCTCTAGATTGGATCCGCTAGATTGGTAACACCCCATGGAATTTAATAACCCCCTGTAGCAACCTTGAATGTAATGGGAAAAACACTAACATCCTTGGTAAAGGCATGGGTACAGTTTAAATGACAGGACACTAAAAAAATTTATTCCACACAAAACCCATCAAGAGAAATGATATCCAAATCATCACTACGAAGAAAACCCTTAGAGCTACTTTAAGCATCATGGATTTAACCAAATAAGACACAAATTCCCACAGAAGTTGTTCAATAACCAAGACTAGAAATTCAAAGAACCAATTTTGAATAGAGTATTGGTTAATAATTGAACACAATGATTCAGAACATCACATAAGGAAGCAAAAATCACCAACTATCCATGTAAAATAAAATTTAAAGACTGTAGGTGCATAACAAGTCCCATAAAATTTGGAACTATGTCCTAAACTACTTGCAGAACAGAGTAGCTATTGAGTATACATCCATCTACAGTAAGCTAGATGAAATACATATATCAACAATAGATGCCAAAAAAATAAACGTTTAAAGCTAATTTACATGGCATAGATTCAACCAACTAAAGCCCCAATTCCCACAAAAGCTGGATAATATAACCTAAGACTAGAAATTCAGAGCATAACAGGTCCCTTAAAACCCCAATTCCTCCAAAAGCTGTACCTAAACAAGACATCATTCAAAACCATGTCCTAAACTACTTCCAGAGTTGAGTGGATCAGAGTATACGTTATCTACAGTAAGCATAAATCAACAATAAAGGTATAAAATTTATACAAAATCAAAGAAACTCTTTGTAGAAATTACAAAGCAGCAGATTCTAAATCAAATCTCCATTTCTAGCAGAAAAATCAAGGAATCTGAACAGAACCCAGATCTATACGAAGTGAAAAGAAATCAAACCTGGAAGACAGCAGAAGTAGGAGTAATCAAAGAGAAGCTAGATTGAACGGCACCAGAAGAATCACGAGAAAGAGCTTCTTGAACTAATTTCCTTTCTAAATCATAAGAACAATCAGCTGATGCTTCAACATCACCTGAGTACTGTTTTGCACTCCATTTTCCACCTGAACTCTTACAAACAAATGTGAAGACTCCCATTTTCTTTCTTTTTTTCAAAGGCAAAATGAAATCCTTGAGATTTTGTTTGTTGTCCAAATTGCAGGAAGTTCTGATGCTGTTTTCTTTATATAGAGAGGCTCTCCGAAGGAAAGAAAACCCTAACCCTAAATTACTATTAGCGGATGGAGTTTGGATTAGGCAGCCAGTGTACACAGCTATATTACTAAAAACAATTACATCTTTAATTCAGGCAGCCACTACCACTACATTGCCATTCGCACAGCAAATTCATTTGACTGATATCATCATGAATGTTAAAAGGAGATAAACTTCAAGAGATTTAAGTGGTCAGGCGTGTTATGTTTTATGTACATCGGTGTCCCCTTTAGTAATTTTGGATATCACGGCGGAAAACTTGTATGGAAATCCCTCTTTATTAAAAATGGATCAAGACCCAAGGGGTATTACTTAATAGACAGCAATAGTTCTGTCAGAAAAGTATTCTTACACCTGGTTTACACCGAGTGTAGGATACCAACTAGTACAGCTAGCAAGGCATATGTTAGTGTATATTGTCTGTTAGGATGTGCACGTTAGCATCATTAAATGCCAACAGAAAGTGTACGTTATCCTGGTGTATAAATTGTCAGATGAAAGAAACAAGTCATAAGACTGTTCTCTGATTCTTTCTGTTTTTTGTTCTTGATTTTAATGACATTTTCTCTCATTCTTGATCATCAAAATCTCTCTCAATTCTGAGTTCTTTCATGGTATCAGAGATAGTGCTTTCTTTTTTCTTTTGAACATAATCTATCTAGATCTACATCTACACAGTTTGTTTCTTTACAACTTTATGATCTGTGAATTCACTCCAACAATGGAGAATCCAACAGCAACATCAATGGCAAAAATACCATTAAATCAGTTAACAAGTCTAACAACTCTCAAGCTTAAAGAAGATAACTACAACACCTGGAAACATCTCATACTTCCAGTAATCAAGAAATTCAAGGTTATGAAATATCTGGATGGAACATTTCTGTGTCCAGAAAAGTATACAAATGCAAGAAATCAAAACAATGGAATAGAGAATCCATTATACCAAGACTGGATTGATGAGGACTCAACCATTATACTGTGGTTGAACAACACAATTTCAGACTCAGTCATAGCCTATTTTGCTAATTCAGAAACATCTCATCAACTATGGAAAAGCATAGAAGAAAGGTTTGCAAGAATCTCTTCAACACATTCAATACATCTGAGAACAAAACTCCTTGCACTTAAACAAGGTAATAAGACAATCTCAAGCTTAATTGATGATATCAAAACATTAGCAGATCAATTGGCAGCAGCAGGAGAACCAATCTCACATAAAGAAATAGTAGTTGTTACACTTGCTGCATTACATTCTGATTACATCCCTTTTGCAACTGCAATGAGACACAGGTATCCTCCTGTATCTAGTATAGAACTTCACAATAATCTTTTAAGTGAAGAAATAGTAATCACTCAAAGAAACAATGCTCAAATGGAGAACAATTCCAATCAAGCATTTCTGGCACCATATTCACAGCAAAAATCTCAATTTAGGAATAATTCAAGATTTTCTGGTTCTCAACCTTCACATGATACTTATAATAACAATTCAAGAAACTTCAACAGTTCAAGACCAGGATATGCAAACAGTGGCAGAAGAAACTTTAATTCTTTTGGAAGGGGATCTTACCACAATTCAAGATTCAATAATTCATACTCAACTAATCCTGTCACATGTCAAATATGTGGTAGAATAGGTCATACTACCTTATCTTGCAGAGATAGGCTAATTACTCATCACAATGAAACAAAAAAACAAGGCTTATCTGCAATGTTTGCAAACCAACACCTACATGAACACAATCCATGGTTTGCAGATACAGGTGCAACAAATCACATCACACCAGATAAAAATGAAGTACAACATTTTTCATCATACACTGGATCCAACAAAGTAACTACTGCTAATGGAGAAGGTATGTGTATATCTCATACTGGCTCTTCTTTAAAGACAGGCAATGGCTATTCATTTACTCTGTCCAATATGTTAGTTGTTCCTAGTGCCACTCAAAACCTATTATCTGTGCATAAGTTCACAAAAGACAATAATTATTCTTTAGCTTTTACATCTACTGGCTTCTTTGTCAAGGATCTATCAACTGGGGGGATCTTACTACAAGGACCACACAATAATGGCTTGTATCCCATTCAGTTCTTGACACCACCATTCTTACAAGCAAATTCAGCACTTCAATCATCTGTCTCATCAGAAACATGGCATCAAAGATTAGCTCATCCATCTTTCAAGACTTTACAATGTGTCTCTAAAGTCTTGCACCTTCCTAACATTGTCAAAAACCTAATTTCTTGTTTAGAATGTTCTCAAGGTAGATCACACAAATTACCTTTTCAAAAATCAATAAATTCTAGCAGGTTTCCTTTAGAACTGCTACATATGGATCTTTGGGGTCCATGTTCTGTAATCTCATTAGCTGGCTACAAATATTATGTAGTAATAATAGATGATTTTACAAGATTTTGTTGGTTCTATCCTCTATTTGATAAATTTGAGTTGAAGCAAATCTTCTATGATTTTAAGACATACATAAAAAATCAAATCAACTATAAAATAAAAAGCATAAGAACAGATGGAGGAGGTGAATTTTTTCATCAGCAACTTAAGTCTTTCTTGAAAATGCATGGCATCCAACATGAATTCTCCTGCCCACATACACCTGAGCAGAATGGATTGGCAGAAGTGAAGCATAGACACATATTAGATATTGGCAGAACTTTTCTAATACAATCTGGTCTTAATGATATTTATTGGGTAGAAGCTTTCTCAACAGCAAACTATATCATCAACAGGTTACCTACAAAGTCAATTCATTACATGTCACCATATGAAAAGCTACTTCATAAGAAACCAGACTATACACTGTTAAGGTCCTTTGGCTCATTGTGTTTTCCCTGGCTCAGACCATATGCAGCAACCAAGTTGTCACCAAGAAGCATACCATGCATCTTCATAGGCTATGCTATGAATCAAAAAGGCTACAAGTGTCTTGATCCATCAACAGGAAAAGTATATATTTCAAGACATGTTCAATTCAAAGAAAATATTTTTCCACTTAGAAAACCTACTACTTTACTAACTACCATCACATTTTCATCACCACCTACAGACTTATCTACAACATCTGTACCCTGTCCTGTCACATCATCTCAGAACACTCAAACAACAATCTCTCTAGCTCACTCATCTCCTAAATGTCCAATTATCAGTAATCATCATTCTATGACCACCAGAGGAAAATCAGGAATTCAAAAGCCAAAGGTATATTCAACAAGGTATACTCTCCCAACTGCAATGCAAGCACTGCTCACCACCTCAACTCCAACATGCTTTACTCAAGCAAACAAGGATCCTAAATGGAGAATAACAATGGAAGAAGAGTATACTGCACTAGAAAATGCAAGAACTTGGTCAAAAGTGCCATATAATACATCCATGAATCTAATTGGTTGTAAATGGGTCTTTAGAATCAAGTATAGGTCTGATGGTTCTATAGACAGATACAAGGCAAGATTAGTAGCAAAGGGGTACAATCAGAAGGAGGGGCTGGATTACACAGAAACATTTAGTCCAGTTGCAAAGTCCAGCACCATCAGAGTTCTACTAGCAATGGCAGCTCAATTTGATTGGCATATTACTCAATTGGATGTGAGTAATGCCTTTCTACATGGAGAGATAGATGAAAATATATACATGACATAACCAACTGGTTTTGTAGATAAAGCTAAACCAAATTATGTCTGCAAACTCAATAAATCTCTCTATGGGTTAAAACAAGCACCAATGGCTTGGTATGCAAAACTTCAACAAGTGTTGCTGTCATATGATTTTACACTGTCAACAGCTGATGCTTCTTTATTCATTCAGAAGCAAGGGAATAGACTAACATACATTTTAGTCTATGTGGATGATATTTTGATTACAGGAAACTCATTAACTCATTGTCAGGATGTCATCTACAAGATTCAACAACATTTTCCAATAAAGAATATGGGTGCTCTCCATTAATTCCTTGGTCTTGAAATTAAAAGAAATATGTCAGGCATCTTCCTTTCTCAAACAAAATATGCTATAGATTTAATAGAAAAGCATGAAATGGGTGGAGCAAAGCCATGTGCATCACCAATACCAGCTGCAACAGCAAAGACACAAGAACTGGGTCCAATTCTGACAGACCCAACCAAATACAGGTCTCTAGTTGGAGCACTCCAGTACCTGACATGGACAAGACCTGAGATAACATTTGCAGTCAATCAAATATGTCAGGCAATGCAACAGCCACATCTGACACACTTTACTGCAGCAAAAAGAATCCTAAGATATATTAAAGGTACTCTAGACTATGGAATTCATTTCCAGAAGGGAGAACTTAACATAGCTGCCTTCACAGATGCTGATTGGGCAGGGGATGCATTAACAAGAAGGAGTACAGGGGGTTACTCAATTTACATTGGCACTAATCCAGTAACTTGGTCAAGCAAGAAACAGGCAACAGTTGCAAGATCATCTACAGAGGCAGAATATAGAAGCCTAGCCAACACAGCTGCTGAAATCCAATGGCTTCAAAAGTTACTGTCAGAAATATATGTGCACTTACAAACAGTACCAAGAATACTATGTGACAATGTCAGTGCAATCTCCTACACCAACAATCCAGTGTTTCACACAAGAATGAAACACCTTTCTGTAGACTATAATTTTGTGAAGGAATTGGTCTCTACAAACACATTGCAAATCAAGTACATTCCAACAGAAGAGCAAACAGCTGATATCTTTACCAAAGGGTTCTCAGGACCAAGGTTTATTCAGCTAAGAAACAAACTAAATGTCCAGTCAGTGCCTGCCCATTTCAGTTTGAGGGGCAATAATAGACAGCAATAGTTCTGTCAGAAAAGTATTCTTACACCTGGGTTACACCGAGTGTAGGATACCAACTAGTACAGCTAGCAAGGAATATGTTAGTGTATATTGTCTGTTAGGATGTGCACGTTAGCATCATTAAATGCCAACAGAAAGTGTAAGTTATCCTGGTGTATAAATTGTCAGATGAAAGAAACAAGTCATAAGACTGTTCTTTGATTCTTTCTGTTTTTTGTTTTTGATTTTAATGACATTTTCTCTCATTCTTGATCATCAAAATCTCTATTAATTCTGAGTTCTTTCATTACTTACTTTTTAGGTAGTTTCCTAGCTTTTACCGATTCATAATTAAGCAACAAAGTAAACCCTGAAATAAAGTGTTCTAGTACAATTATGCGATAAAAATTAACGTCTGCAAGTTCAATAAATAAAAGACCACTAATTTGTACGATGGTACTTAAGCATACATCACAGGGTTCAGTCTATGACATAAGAGCGATTGTGATTGCTCTGTAAGGTTGTTTAACTATGTGATTGTGATTGGGAAATTGGTATTTGAACTGGAAAAGTTTATTTCTTTTATTTTATTTTTTTGGCACGGGGACAATAAAAACTAAAACACTAACTCTTGGCTTTCATAATTCTGAAATTAAACTTTCTTCCTAAATCTTCATTTAAAAGACTCAAAATAGAATCCGGAGGACTTACTTTCCGAACTCCATCTTTTTCCTTTGTTGTACCAGATTTAGCCAGGAATTCAACAACCATGTTGGCCTCTCTATACCTCTACTCGAAAATAAGATTGTCGAACTTCGATTTCATCTCATCAATATCTTTCAATAAGCCCCTTAGAATCCAAGGAGCATCCACAACTTTGTTGCAAAGCTGGATCACATATGTTGAGTCGCTTTCAACCACTAGACTTCGAATACCCAATTCTTCGGCAATCAACATCCCATTTCTAACAGCCCAAACTTCCGCGACATTACTATTGTTCTTGTAAATACGCTTAGCATAACATGTAAGAAAGCAACCATCTTCACTACGAACAATCCCTCCTATACCAGCCTCACCCTCTTTATTTGAGGCCCCATGAGTATTAAGTTTCCAAAATCCTATTATAGGTGAAGTCTATTGAATAGCCACCTCCATCTCATCTTCCTTCTCCTTATCCATCAAATTTGTAGGCAATAAGATATTCCCTAGCACTTCACAGAGCTTTAGCAAGGGTCCTTGTAGGATGGAAAGGGACTTTTTCGAAGATCATCTCATTCCTCTCCTTCCATATAAACCACAACATAAATGGAAAGATATCCTTCCAATCAACTCTACCAATCTTCTTCTGAAGTTGCACAGTTTTTTAAGCATTGCAGGAAACAAATAATCTAGATCAGGTCTAAACCAAATCCAATCAAAAATCTTTCTTCATAATGTCCCAACAGACCTACACCCAAATAATAAATAGTAAGAAGTTTTGAAATCCTGATTGCGCAAAGCATAACCAAAATGAGAACAAATTCCTCTACGATAAAGACTTTTATTAAGATTAAGTTTATTATGGATTAAAATCTATAGAAAATATTTAATTTTTTGTGGACATTTGAGTTGCTACAAAAATCTCCTGTCAAGATTAGGAGTAGAGTTCCCCACCTTATTGGAGATTAGGAAATTATAAGCATCCTTGACTGTTATATTACCATATTTTCTGACTATACCAGTTTGTCTTTACAACTGGAAATGTTTCCAATAGGTTTAACCTTTATTTCCTCAGCCACCTGCACACGAATAATACCCTCAATAATAGTCAGATCCCAACTCTTATTATCCCTATCAATTATGTCCTTAACCAACAAGCTAGGGGCGTTCTGATTCACTGACTCCACTCTATCAGAAAGCGGTATATTACTTACCCAAGGGTCATCCCACAATCTTATGTTCTCACCATTACCCACACTTCATTGGATGCAAGACCTAACAACATCTCTACCTTTTAAAATGTTTTTCCATCTCACCGAGCTTTTTTTCTTAACCTCACAGCTCCATAAATCACATCCGTTCAAAAATTTGGCTCTCAACAGTCCAGATACCTCTTAGTCAGGTTTATCGAAAATTCTCTAGGCCATTTTAGCTAAAAGAGCTAAATTCTTGAGTTCAATGTCTCTCACAGCAAGCCCACCAGATTCTAAAGGTCTATAAACCTTATTCCAACTCACTTTATGCACATTTCTTCTCTTTATCCCCGCCTCTTAAAAAGTTACTTTTGAACCTATTAAGCCTACTCAAAAGATCTTTAGGAATTTTAAGCATGGCCATAATATGGTTTGAAATGGGATCTAAAACAGATCTAACAAGCGTGGTTCTACCAGCCAGATTCAGTGGTTTAGATTTCCACCCTTGTAACTTGTTAGCAAGTTTCTCAGTCATATCAAGGTAGGTGTTAGCACGAATTCTTCCCCACTTCATAGGAAGACCAAGGTACTTACCTGGACTCGAAGATAATTAAACCATAAGAGCTTTAGCCATACCTCTAGAGAAGCTTTTCCCCATATTTGAAGATGTCAATAGTGTGGATTTAGCATCACTAATCTTTTGTCCTAACCACCTGCAAAACTTATCAAGAATATTTGTAAGGTTACAAGCATTTTTATATTAGATTTGAGATAAATGATGCAATCATCCTCATAAAGAGTGTGAGAGGTCATAGGGCCCCCTAGCAATAGAAAAGCGAGATAAATCCTTAGTATCCACTCATTTATTAATTAATCTAAAAATTGTAAACCGATGATAAAAAGGAATGAGGAAAAATGATATCTTTGCCTAATTCCATTTGAAGGTTTAAAATTTATGCTAGGAGAACCATCGATCAAAACCTGGAAAAAAACAGTATTTAGACAGTTTAATCCACTCAATAAATTTTGCATCAAAGTTAAACAGTTCAAAATTTTGATTATAAAATATCAATTCACTCTATCATAAGCTTTCTATTTAAAAGAGTGAATGATCTCATTACTAATGATAGCAGAATCAAATATAGATCTATCAGAGACAAAAACATGTTGATTATTTCATTTGAAGATTGGCAGAATTACCTTATTGATGCCATGACACTGCTCAACTAATTATACTTAATTCCATGAATATGGAAGGTCAAAGCTTTAGACTAATAGGTAATACTTATGTAGGTAATGGAGATTTAAATAATACATATTGGCATATGGTTATCACCGATATAATTAAAAAAAAGAAAAGAAATATTCATCCGAAAATATTACATATGTGAGTTGCACTTTCGTGGATAATTATAGGGTGTCAGCGGGTCCAGTTTTTCCGGGTACCATTGGAACTGAAACCAGATCCGATCAAAAATGGTGGGTCCGGTTCCTAACGTTTTGGGTCCGGTTCTTAATTTAACGGATCCGGAATTGAACCCGATTAAAAATTTAAATGCCAGTCAGGTCTGGGTAGTTATTGGATCTTTGAAAATCAATTATATTTTTTAATAAGTTTATTTATCTTCTCCGTATTGGCTTGAATCTAATAAACTTTCATACAAAGCTATTGTTATATCTATATAAATATTCTAATAATAAATTAAATCTAAGAAAAAAGAAAAAAATCAAAAAATCAAAAAATTAGTAAAATTAATAAAAATCAAAAAACAACATATTCGGATACCCGATACGTATTACCCTTTAGACCCGAAAGCTTATCGGTTCTTAATGGATTTACCCGTCGGGTACTAATATTGTTAATGGATTCAATCTTAGAACCCAAACCCGTATCCAATTAACCCGCTTTCAGTTCAGGGTAATGAATTCCCGTTGACAACCTAAATAATTGTCACAACCATATCAACTTTTGTTCGCCACGATTTTATTTGGAGGGGTCCAAGAATGGGGGATTCAACCCTTTAAGATATACGAAGCTTCACAAGGCAAGCAACATGATTAAACAACATGACAAAATAAAAAATGCATTACTCATCACCCTAGTGATGTAGTTATTTCTTATGATTCTTAGAAAATTAGCTGCACAATCCTTTTTGATTTTTTATTGCCTTAACCGCACAGGCTATGATTTTTCTTGTTAGTGCTGTCGTTGCTGAAGTTGGAATTCAATCCGAGGCATGAAGAAGATAGTAGAGCAGTTTCATAATCATCATCCTTGTTGTTGGTGCTTAGATCATCATCATCAAAGGCTTGTAAAAAATGGGAGTACTCAATTTGTAAATATTGAAGAGATAAGGAGTATTTCTTTTGAGTAGTAGGCCAAGTACTCGTCTACTGAAAGAGCTTCTCAATATGTCGCCATTTCGGAAGCTTTATACACCCGAATTCGTATATCGTCAACTTTCTCCCACCTAGAGTATATTCAAGAGGCTCGTCACATAAAAAACTGATCAGTCCACTTTCTCCCACCTAAAGTATATTCAGAAGGCTCGTTACATAAAAAACTGATCAAACTAAAAACTACAATGATGGAAACACTGTCATGTGTTGCAGTACATTAAATCAAAAGGTGGAAATCAAAGTTGAAAGAATTTTACAGCAGAAAACTATAGAGATGCAGCTTGAACATATATGATCAGATAGTAAGGGAACCAAAAGAAAATATTTAAAATTTTAAAAAAATACCCAATAAGCACCAGGATACTGCTTGTAGTTTGTTTTGTAGGAAACACAACATCGACAGGTTATTCTGTTTGTAAGAATGGGGAGGGATTTGAGATCATAGACGCATTCAGTTTGCTGACCCAAAGAAGTAAACAAATGGTTATTTCTAGCACATTGGCCATTACATTATCAAGATACGTCAACAATGCAACCATCCCTAAGCAAAGAATAAACAACACATAACCAACCAAAAAAATGCAAGTATGTTGGTCACTTGTCAAGCGACGATAGATGCGAGCTCGAATCAATATATCTCCCATTACGTAATAAGAGCAACTTAGTGCCCAAGAGCATAATTTTTTTTTGGAATTGCCAGAAAAGAACCCTAAGAAAACTCTTTGAATCACTAATGCAGAACCTAGCAAAACGTAATTCACCTTAATACTCAAAGTTGTATAACCTGGAAAAATAAAAATATACGGAGTAGTATTATTCTGTGCCATACCTTCCCTAGAATAAGTAAGTGACTGGGAAACAAAGCAAAATCTCCATTTCTTTCCGTATATTAAAAGGAACTATTCATCACTAAGCATTCGGTCTCAAGTATTTTGGGTACCCTCGATCTCGTACATCTTCCTTGGGAAATCTCGTCCTTACAGACTCAAACTCAAATTTTGAGATAGCTTGCGTTAATGGTTCAGACCACATTTGTCAAACCAAGAAAATATAGAGCCTGTGATTATAAGAAAAAAGACTACAAATAATTCGGATGATGAATATTTTTCAGCAGTGAATTAATTGAGATATTTTAGGTGCAACGATAACTCAGTGCTCACCGAACATATGTTATTCTAGGGGCCGAAAAAAAAAAATCACAGATTACAGGTGCACAGATATTATATATCGTTGAAAGACCCAGCACAAAGAAAGCAACCCACCACATTGGTCAACAGACCTACAAAGAAACTGATTCACATGATGAAATCATTCCCATGGTATTATTAACACTTGCAGGACGACTCAAATCCACATCCCGAGCAGCCATCATCGACAGCAATCTGAATTTCTGTTGCGCGGAAAAATAAATAAATAAACAATATGAAACAATCAAGAAGTCATAGATGTTCGCAGAAAATAGCCAACAGGATCAAATACAGAGTGGATCCTGCACCACCACCTACACCATCTAGCAAAAGATGTGGGCATCTGCATAACAGATCAAACGAATTCCTTATCGAATGCTTACTGAATAACATAAATCATTCAAGTAATTTATAGGACATCCCGTAAGGCATGAGCTTTTGCAAGAAGACATAAATAAACTAGCTAATTAAATTGATTAAATATTTATTATTGCAACCCATGTTAGATTTAAGATAAAAGATAAGTAATTCAAGCTCAGTGGATCAATATTTCACATGTATGAAAATGGAAATTGGACAGAAAAAAAGGGACCTTGGAGAGTAATTGGGCCACGGAGATCTGAAAATAGAGTAGCTGACCAGCACATTTTCTTTCAAAAGCCAATTTCAAAAACATTACAAATGGTGTAGCTTGACAGTCTTACTACTCATCTAACCCTTCCCGCACCACCCAAGTATTGCACTTCTAATCCACGTATATAGCACACCAAAGATATTAAACTCGGATATATCTTGGTGACCTAACCTATTTTTCAATCTCCCAGGAACATTCAAGTTTCTATATCGAGAGAGGATGCTAAAATTTGTGGCAATCCTTGCAGACTGTTGTGCCAGAAAATTAATGGTAGCTTTGTTGTTGTAAAAAGGAATTAGATTTTAGATTTTATGATTTCAGAGCATGTTTCTATAAAGTATGTGTTATTCTCTTTGGGAAGCTACTGCACATTATGTAACTTATCCATTAAGAGAGGGCCAAATTAGTAAAATAATACTGAAGCTGAAACAGATATCTCATTAGCCAGTAATTTGATTGGTTGTAATTCTGCCTATGTGTTTACAGCTTTCACACTTCTTAAAATCTTGTCCAGATTTTGGGTAGTGATATTATCTAGTGCTGATTGATTTGAAAGAAAAAAAAAAAGAGTGAAAAAAAAACTAAATACCTGCTTTGCCTCAGCTGCTTCCATGAGAAGCATCACATCCCCGTAAGAATGAGATGTTTGTAAGAGATACCAATGCCTTGGGGAATAGAACAATACAGATTTAGCGGTCATTGAGTGCAGCATTCTTACATCTGAATTTTGCATATATCTAGGTTCTTCGTTAGTGCTAATTTTTCGATTTATGGCACAGCAACAACAAAGTGGATGCTCATACTCTCTTGCGTGGAATCTTTATGAACTGGTATTGGTAAATAGAATCTCTGGGTATTTTGGTTAATTTTCTCGCTGACCCTAATTTCGTATCTGGTCATCTACTTACTTGATTTGATTCTATATAATTAGGAAAGTTGAATGGAGATAAAGTTTTAAAGCCTAGTGATCTCTTATAAAGAACTTCTGTATTGGTCCATGTTTTCATTTTTTACTCTTTTTGCAATGTAGAGGCTGCATAGAAGGACCTTAGAAAACGAGCTGTTATCCAAGCAGCAAAGAAGATGTCTCAAAATGCTTCCAGAGGGGTGCATATTACCAGAAAATCCTTGTTACACATGTTGAAGGATTAGAGGGACCCGTTGTAGGGGGAGCTTAGCTTAAGGAAAGAAGACCAAGACTCTCAGCTGCTACCAGAGGAATTGCAAGGTCAATTCTGCGCACAACTATGTACTTATATATGTCCTAGTTAGATTTTTACGTGTATTTCGGATGGATAGCTAGATAGATGTTTTCAGTACATTTGGGATATCTTGTATATTAGTAATATTTAATATATATACCCAAAATTAAATCTATTTTTCTTTCTAGTTAAATTTATGTTTATTTAGCATTATATTCTAGACACATCAACCCTTTACCAACAACACTAAAAATAACTCAACTAACTGAATTTTTAGCGGGCTAAGGCTTTAAACAACTCTAACTACACATTGAGCAACTGAATTTGTATTTGCTCATGCCCTTAAGCAGCGTACTAAGTAATTCCAGTGGATGACACTCATAGTTAGCTGAATTTCCAGTTGCTGAAACGCTTGAGCAACATTCAGAGTGGCTCAAACCCTTAGCCAACTAAATTTGTAGTGACCACAAAACCCTTGCCAACTAACGGCAAACACCTTAAGCAACTAAATATTTAGCGGCTCAAATCCTTGACACACTATATATACTTAGTGACTAAGACCCTTAACCAACTGAAGATGAGTGGGTTAAACCCTTTAAGAACACCTACATTTTAAGTGGCTGGAGACTTCTACTTGCGAGGGTGGTGGTGGTGGTGGTGGTGTAGTGCCAATGGTGGTGGAGTTATGGAGAATAAAAATTATAGCTTTTTGAAATGAAGAAAAATTTCATATTGATATATTAGGAAAAAAAGTTATACAAGAAATGATATTAAGGTACTCTATTGTTAAGGGATAAGTTTTTGTAAAAGGTGAGTGGTATATTTAAAATAGATAAGAATATTTATAAAAGGGTTCAAATCTAGAAATATTTAATTAACATATTTTTTAATTAAAAAATTAAATTAGATTAAAATATCTAATTATATTAGAAAATTTAGTCACAGTTATTAACTTGGTGATAACCGCCTCTATACATTCTAAATTAGCTTTGTGATATATCACTGACCAAGGTTTAATTCAGATGGTTAAATTAAGTTTTCCTTTTAATATACATGAATAACAGTTGCTTAAGCCACACCCATCAGTCGTTGCAGCAGACTTATTGGCGAGGAAAGAGTACACAAACAATGGGAAACAATTCAATTTGATTGTATGTTCATGGATGCAATTCATGATTCACGACTTGATTGATCATATGGAAGACACTCAGCAGGTTAATAAAACGCTATATACATAAATACACAAAAAAGAAAATAGAGGAGTAATATATCCTTGTATTTTTGGACGCTGAGATAAACTAATTTGGAGCTATTTATTTATGACCATCATTCCCCAGTAGTTATGGGATGTCCTAGTGGTGAGTAAATACCCTTCCTACCGTTTAACTAATATAAAAATCTAATACAACATCTTCCTTTTCTCATTTACTTCTCTTCCTCTTCTCCTCTACCGATTCTTCCTACTCCCTTTCCTTCTTTATTTCTTATCTTTCTCCATCTCGGTCAGATCAAAAATGGCTGCAAAAAACTAAAGCTCCACGATCAAAGAATCCAGTTTTAATCGGTAGTTATTTTGTGTACCCAGACTATCGATTGTTTATAATCGGAAGTATATGAAGAACACGACCTACCTATTGTGAGTAATCGGTGGATATTGCAGAATTTTATCTACCTATTAATAGTCCATTCTTTGGTTATTGCTAATAATTGTTTAGCATGTTTGATGTGCTTTTTTTCATTTTATAATAGCTACTTTGTAGTTAGTTATTAATTCATGTTTGGGTATGTTCATTAATGTATGTCCTTCAAATTTTTATTAAGGATCATTCATTTTATTCTTTTGTGTTAAATGTTCTCTTCTTATGATGCCAAAAGTATCAAGGAGTGGAAAGATGAAGGCTACTCCTCCTTCAGAACCTCTTCCCAGATTTCCTCCAAATTTAACTCATCTTCAAATTCTAGAAATTATGCTCAGTGATCGAGAATTTGTAAAATATGTTTATGCTCCTGGGAACTGCATTCAATGGACAAACGACGAAGAAGAAGAAAAAGAAAAAGAAAAAGAAGCAATTGATTATAAGAAGGCAAGAAGTTAGCAGAAAAGTCTAAGGAGGCTAAGGAGTTGGAAGAAAGAAATGATCATGATCCGAGAACCTTTTTCAAGGAAAGCGACTTTGGTATAAACCCATACTATGATGAAGATGGTGAGTACATAGGTCCACCTGAGTTATTGGAAGATAAGGATGATGACAACAGGAAGTTGTTAGATGATGAGGCTAGGAGGAGGAGAAGATTCAAAATT
The DNA here is from genome assembly GCA_023531435.1 of Papaver californicum. Lineage (NCBI taxonomy): Eukaryota > Viridiplantae > Streptophyta > Magnoliopsida > Ranunculales > Papaveraceae > Papaver > Papaver californicum. The sequence continues at coordinate 45,781 of JAJJMC010031948.1, forward strand.
GGTGTTTCGAAGAGCAAAGTATCAAGGAGTGGAAGATTTGGAGGTGGTCGATTTAAAGGTGGAAGATAAGTATGGATATCTACTTTGCTTTATATTTCGTTATTAGTAATTGTTGGTAGGTGTTTATTTTGAACAATGTTATGTCTTAAGGGGGAAGAACCGCTTTCCTTTATTTAAGGTTAGACAATATTATGTTAACTTTTTAAAGTTTATTTCATTTTAGCTCACTTGTATTTCATCTCACATCAATTGCTAGTTTAGTTTGGAAAAATATCAAGCTAGCCCATTTTAATCGGTAGTTATTGGTTATCACTTTCAACCGATTTTTCATTAATCAACGGGTTTTTTTATACCAAACTACCGATTGTGTGATAACCGGTAGTTACTATCACCAATTAACTACCGATTTGAACCACACACTTATCAGAATTCTTGACCTTAAATGATTAGAAATGTTTTGGGGCTTCTATGACAATTGGTAGTTAAACGATTCACCTAAACTACCGATTCAGTGAAATTTTTAAATATTTTGTCAGAGTATGGTATGGTTGTAATCAGAAATTAATATTGGACTTTAACTACCGATTCTTGGAATTTTACTTGTTTTTGTCAGATAGAAATATAATCGGCAGAGCCTATCTCAATACTACCGATTATACTTGGTTCATTTTACTCAATCTTCTAGATGAAATACAATTATAATCGGTAGATAATGTAAACCCATACTACCGATTATAGCACCACCAATACAAAATAACAATAATCGGAAGGTAATGTAAACCCGTGACTACCGATTATAGCACCAACAATACAAATCAATAATAATCAAAAGATAATGTAAACCCATGACTACCGATTGTAGCACCAAAACATTGCATTAATATTTGTCTATACCCGATGTTCAAAATAATATGATGAAGTAAAATACTCACCATCCTCGATCAATTCAATTTGTGCCTTGGGAAAGTTTGTTAAACGATCCCAATACTCCATGTTGGACTCGTATTGCATCACCCAATCCTTGTAATGGTTAGTTGGGAAGTAATCCACCTACTAAATGGAGGTAATGGACAATCTTACGTTAACCTTAAAACGATAAAATGATTGCTATTAACCCATGCCATAACGATTTGTCTATCCTTGATCGACTCATCGCAAACTGTCCTTGTGGGTGTAAATGTAACACTCACTCCTAAAGAAGAAGGACAAAAATAATATACCACGCAGTTCAAAACATCCGCTGAAGATACACACATTTCGGCATTACCATCCAATATTTGGGCCCGATTGTCTTCCCTTTCGGCATTTTACACGAGAATATAACTCTTTGAAATCTTGTTCTGTAACAAGTCTATCTCCTTCTCTCATCATTTCAATATAGAATTCTTTATCCTTCAATAGTTGAGCGGTCATCTTATTTTTTAAATATTTTCATAGGGTGATATTCTCGATAACCGCCTCGCTAAAGTGTCACATTTGTTCCGTTGCAACGTGAAAACCACAATTACCATCCCCATCGACATCGCCGGTGGACAAAACAAATAGTATAATTAGTAGAGGGAGTAGGGGAGTTGTTCCAAATACTCATTGTATATTGTATACATACGTCGATTTGGTATTTTATTTATATCTCTAAGGGCATGGAGAGTACAATTCTTCTCTTTTATAGTCACCATTTCCATAGGTTAGATTTGATGATAGGCGCCCACTTGCTCAACAACTTCAGAACTTATGTGGGACTCCACCAAAACAACATTTCATATTCGCTCGACTTGATTTACTTGAGTAGGAGACGTAGAGACCATTGGTTTAACTTGTCGTACACTTGGTCCAGCTTGATCCTTCCTCAGACGACTCCTTTTCTTTTGGACCGAGACCCCTTGGTATATAGCTTCGGTATACTCATGCCTTGATGGGTCTCTTTGATTTGAATACCATGCCTTTTAACTCTTTTCTTTGTTTTGACCTTGACTTTTCGGTATTCGTCCTACCCATCGGCTTTCCCTTCGTTGGTTCTTCAATGGCCTTTAAGAATGGGTGAAGGGCTTCCTCCAAGTGGTGCATCAATATTTTCTTTTGTGCCCCATTTGACTTAGAGTAACACTCGATTATTCATCAGTGCATATCCGTCTCCTCAAAGGGGACACAATCAACTTGTATGGTGTTTGGAGTGAAATGCAACTGCTTCCAAAATGGATGAATATCATTAATGTCAAACACTTGAGAATATCTACCGAGCATATGACGACACGAGAGTCTAATACCTGTCATCATCTTACAATTTCAATTGTATCATCATGAAGTCTATTGCCCACCAAGAAACTTTGTAAATATACCTCTAAGAATGTCTTTCTGTTTTTCATACGCCCATGGGAATCTATGCCAGCTTTTTTCCATTGCGTTGTTTATCTTAATGTGATCACGATTGATGTATCCATGGATAGCTTCCTGGACCGTCACAATCCCATTTTGACTACCGACTAATATCTTCTTCAATCGGTCATGGACCACTCTGCAATGCTCGCCGCCTCATTCTTAAAATGTGGAAATTTATATATCCATGCAAACACAAACTTTTCCTTATGCAGTTCCAACCATTGTGTCTTGCAATATTTCACGCCTTTGGGGTAGTTTGTGCCCCATTCATCCTCAAAATTATTCAGGTTGTATTCATAATATTCCTCGGTAATCGACCAAACAATCTTATCCCATGTTTTTTTTTAAAATAGACCACTTTACTTCATCTTCGGCATGCTTTTCATTAGTTAACCTTTTTTCTTCTTCTCGTTCTTCTGCGGTTAGTTTATTATTATGTTCATCCTCTTCCTTCGACCTTTTGGCGCCTTCTTTTGGTTTTGGTTTTGGATATGATGTCTGCAATTAGCTATGATGTTGCATTGGATGTGCCACGTACAAAGGAAATTCTATGCTTCTGGAAAAACTACGGATATGGCATTCATTAAGGCTTGATCGTTATCCGTTACAATAATCCTTGGAGTTTGGTCGCCTTGATAAATCAACCTCAATGTTTGCAACATCCAAATTAAACTCACATCGTTCTCGGCATCCATTAAATCCCAAACCACCGTAAATGTGCATTTTCCGAAGTGTGGCAAACAATGTTCAACAACGGCATGTTGTACTTGTTTGTCTTATAAGTAGCATCTATCAACAAAATTTAATAGAAGCATTGAGCCAATTGGACCATCAACGGATGCACCAAGAATATACGGACCACTTTGCCATCCCTTTCTTCGGTTCTCAACTGTAGTTACGTTGCTCGGCTAACCATTCACATTTTTACATAACTTATGTACCTTTCCATTACGTCCTTTTAATTGTAGTTAGGGCCGAATAGATTGTAGACAACAAAGACAAATTTTTCTCTCTCACTTAGAGATCTAGGTCTCAGTTTTTCTGCCTTACTTTTAGATCTAGATCTCATTTGGAGATCATTTAGGTGTCACTTTTTCTGCCTTAGTTTTAGATTCAGCTCAACTTTCTCAAGTCGCATTTATCAGTTAGGGATTTTATGTGATAAAGAAGTTTGTTGGAACTGCATAAGTAAAAGTTTTCGATCTAGTGTACTATAATTACCAGTACCCAACTCTTTGACTTATACTTATAATTACCCTACCCAACTCTTTGACTTATAATTAGATAACTAGACAGACTGTACTATAATTACCAGTACTAGTGTTGTTATAATGCAGTACTTTATTTAGCTCTTGCTAATATAATCGACAAAAATTCTTGATTAGGTGGCATTTTCGATTAATTAACTGATTAAGTGGCATCATTCGTTATTTCCTTCTTATGCAATCAAGCTTTGTTCTATCTAGCGGCATTTGCCCTCGTTCCACCTTAGGCTTGTTTCATGAACCAAAGAATTGTGCTGCATTGCCACTTCTACATGGTATTCTTGTTTCAAATGCCAATATGTCTTAACCTTCTTCTCATCTGAGTCTTGATTCTAAGTAGAGATACCTGAAGTACTTAATGGCTACTTTACGGCTTGTTTATTGCCAGTTCTATGAGTTATTACTCTAGCTTTCGTTTTCATTCTTTCATTGGTATGAGTAGCATAGTTTATTGGATGCATACAATCTTCCAATTGGTGATTTCCAAAAACTTGGTCGACAGTATATATAAAGAGCCCGACAAGGTCGTTTCTACCTAAGATACGCTAAGCATCACTTGTTTGTTCTTTATTATTACCTTACGGATTCTCTAACTATCATTTGGTTGTTCTTTATTTTTTTTATTTTTTTTGAAGCATTGCTTTTTCTAAGTATCATTTGGTTGTTCTTTTCTGATGCTTAACCACAGTTGCATGACTTCATCATTAGAATCTTAATAATGTATGTCGTTTTAGCTTCATATGGTGTAGTGACATACAACCACAGAATAACGATGACTTACATTATATTGAGTCAATGGGAAAAAAAATTAAAAAATCATTCATGCATATTCTAATTGCTTTGTTTCATTTTGATTATTCTGGATTTGCCTGATTATTGTCTGTGTATAATTAGATTAACTCATTTTGTTTTATCTCCTTAATGTAAATTCACTGAAAAACATTTGGAATCAGGAGTCTTAAACTGTAAAGAATGAAGTAACAATGCTTCTGGTTTTTACTTGTTACTATGAATTCATCGCATTTCAAAAACCTAGAGTTAGTTCCATTTATCTACCCCATTTCTACAGTCACTTAGCAAGCATTTGACAGGAAAAAATAAAATATCCTTGGAGTTTTATCAGGCAGCCTACAATTATCACACTCAATCAGACTAATAAGTAACGAAATAAATTAACTCAGAAAATAATGGATGAATTCAACATACATACATACGTCTCTATTAGTGTACGTAGTTCGTCTGTTGGTTCTTGTTGGTGAGTATAATGTTAAACTTTCCTTCTTCAGACTAGGGACTAGGGTTGCGGAATTTTACTTCGGAAAGAAGGAAAGGCTTTATTTTAGGTTTGAATAGTTGTTTTTATTTGTGCCTAAGTTTTAGTTCTATATCGTACAGAATACCTACTATGTCTCAAAGACTGTACCACTTAAGAATGCCAATTCTGAACTGATATTTGTCAAAGTTTTGCTAACCTCTAGTGCAAGTTATGGCAAATACCAGCTCAATACGAACGATTTTGACATCCAACCAGATTTGTAATTGACGGAATAAAAGATTTGTAATTTTTTTGTTATATTTCAGTGATCTGAAGCCAATGATCCTTGGAACTTTTGTTATGTTTCTTTTGGTCTGAAGCCAATGATCCTTGGAACTTTTGTTATGTTTCTTTACTGATTACTTTCACTTCTTCGCAGGATCATTCTATTGCTTGCGCGCTCATAATCATCGATCTCTATTAACTTATAAAGGTAATATTATTGTTAAATATATCAAGTTTTATGTAACTACTACCAACTAATTCGTTACTAATTCGTGTATGTTCTGCATTTTTTCCTCTTTCTATTGGGTATGTGGCATATGTTTGCAAGTGGTTTCTGTTAATTGTAAGTTTGTTCCTGAAAGAATTGCAAATGAGATTCAGAGAAAATGAAAATGTTTATTAATGGTTCTTGTTATTCTTTACAAAAGCTTTGATGTTGCTTATAAAGTGTACATAACGTACACATAGCTAGCTAACATACACTAAGCTAGTATCCTACACTCTCTACATCAAGCATGCTAGACACACATGTGATTACACATAACTCTCACATGTGTGTAGACTCACTATCTCTAACATCCCCCCTCAAACTTAATATCTACCAGATACATGAGCTTGCCAGAAAGTAAGGCAAAGATGGATGTGCACAATCCCTTTGTAAACAAGTCTGCTAGCTGCATTGAAGATGGAACAAAAAGAATTTTTAGAAACTGTTGTGCCACTAATTCCCTAATGAAATGATAATCCACTTCAATATGTTTGGTTCTTGCATGAAAAATGGGGTTAGAAGCCAGGCTTGAAGCACTCTGATTGTCACAATATAATGTGACAGAAGATGTAACAGGAAAATGAAGCTCTCTAATTAAGTAAGAAATCCATAATAATTCTGAAGCAGTGATTGCAAGAGACTTGTATTCTGCTTCATCTGAGCTCCTGGAAATGGTGGGATGCTTCTTTGATGACCAGGAAAATAAAGAAGTACCAAGAAATACTGCATATCCACTGGTTGATCTTCTGGTATCTGGACACCCTGCCCAGGCAGAATCTGAATAAGCATTAATACTACCTATATTACCAGCAGATAGAGTAATACCAGACCCAATTGAACCTTTAAGATATCTCATAATTCTTTTTACCAACAGGAAATGCAAATCAGAAGGGGATTGCATGAATTGAGACACATAGTTTACAGCATATGTGATGTCTGGTCTTGTCATTGTCAGATATTGTAATCCACCCACAAGACTTCTGTAGTAAGTTGGAGAAACCATTGTAGTGCCACAATAAGCAGAGAGCCTTGGGCATGATGCAATTGGAGTAGAACTGGACTTGCAATCAAGCATGTTGGTATTTTTAAGCAATTCATATGTATATTTTCTGTTGGGTCAGAAGCAATGTGTCTGATGTCTTTGATTTGATACACTCAATGCCCAAGAAATAATGCAGATGACCCCGGGTCTTTCATACTAAACTCAGAACCCAAAAGTGTAATGAATTTCTTTACTGACTCTCCAGAAGTACCAGTAAGTATGATATCATCAATATAGAGTAGCAACAACATCATTTCATTACTAGTATGAAAAATGAATAATGAATTGTCACATGTGGACATAATAAAACCATTTTCCAATAGAAATGAACTGAACCTATTGTACCAGGCTCTTGGTGCCTGCTTTAGACCATATAAAGACTTTCTTAGATGGCACATATGAGTTGGGTATTCAGAAGAAATGTATCCTGGAGGTTGATCCATGTACACATCTTCTTCTAAGTAACCATGCAAAAAAGCATTGGAAACATTCAACTGTTGCACAATCCATTTGTTACTCAAAGCTAAAGTAAGAACACACCTTATGGTTGTAGCTTTCACTACTGGGATAAAAGTCTCTTCATAATCAACCCCATTCAGCTGCAGATATCCTTTAGCAACAATGCGTGACTTATATCTGTTAATTATTCCATCTGAATTCAGTTTGACCCTGTAAACCCATCTACAGCCAAGAATGTTCATATCTGCAGTTCTTGGTTCTAAGGTCCATGTACCATTATCAATTAGAGCCTGATACTCCTCATACATGGATGTAATCCAAACTGGAGATTTAGAAGCCTCCTTGAAAGATGAAGGAGTTGTTGGACCTTGTAAGACAGAAAGAAAAGCTGAAGAAATAAGATGTCCAGTAGTGTAATGTGCCACAAAATCTGGAGGCAGGTCTTTTTGTTTTGAGATGCCACTTTTGGATCTTGTCTGAATAGCTTGTAATGGAGGCACATCAGCTACAATCGTAATCACCTCATCAGCAGTAGCAGGAGAAGTTTCTTGGATAACATTGTCAGTGAATGTTGAAGTAGAAATGTCAGGCAAGATATGTGCATCATATGTAGAGCTTGCACATTGGCCTATTTGAAGATTTACAACCCCATCATCCGAAGATGAGCTAGCAGAACAAGATTGAATTGCAAAAGGAAAACTGTTTTCATCAAATGTGACATGTCTAGAGACAAAGATCTTCTTAGTGGCATTATCATAGCATTTATAACCTCTGTACATGGAGATATATCCCAAAAGGGGGCATCTGACAGACTTCGGGCTTAGTTTATCTTTTCTGAATGAAGCCATGTTGGGATAACAACTACAACCAAATACTCTAAAAAGGCTATAGTCAGGAAGGTCATTGTAGAGAAGTACAAAAGAAATTTTGAAAGAAAGCACTTTAGATGGTAGTCTGTTAATGAGAAAAGTAGTTGTTTGATAACTGTCATACCAAAAACATTTAGGAAGAGAGGCTTGGAATGACATTGTGTTACCAACCTCAGTGATGTGTCTTATCTTTCTCTCTGCAACACCATTTTGTTGTGGTGTTTTTGGACATGATATTCTCATAGTAATGCCACACTACTGTAGTAATGCCAACAATCTCATATGCTCCATCACATTGAAAAGATATAATAGATGATGACAAGAACCTCTCATTGTGAAGTTTGAAATGTTTAAAAGATGTGATTGCTTCATCCCTTGTTGTAAGTGGATAAATCCAATGATATCTGCTATAATCATCTATGAATAAAATGAAGTATCTGTACCCTCCTAAAGAAATCACTGGAGTTGGTCCCCAAATGTCACAATGTATGAGTGCCAATGGTTTGACAGAAATTCATTTTGATGAAGAAAAATGTAGTTTGACATGCTTTCCTAGCTGACAATTGTGACAGAAGCTAGAAGTGTTTGTATCTGACAATTTTATAGAAGGAATTAATGCTAATTTTTGAAGAATGAAAGTAGAAAGATGGCCTAACCTTTGGTGCCAAAGAGATGAAGAAGCTAGGATTGATGTGAAGGCCACAGTAGGAGGAGGAGCAGCTTGAATTGGATATAGATTATTGTGCACAGCACCTTCTGCAACTATCTCATTTGTTTCCAAGCTTTTAATGTTATAGCCCCATGGTAACATGTTGAAAGATACATTGTTATCAACACAGAATTGTGAGACACAAATAAGATTTTGTGTGAGTTGAGGTACCAACAACACATCTTTCAATTGAAATTCTGAATTCTCAAGAACTAGTGTTGCTTCACCAATACCAGCAATCTGTAGATGCTTTCCATTTCCAATCATTACTTTGTTTTCTCCTGAGTAGGTCTTGAAATCATGTAACAATACTGAGTTACTTGTTATATGAGCAGTTGCACCTGAGTCAGGTATCCATTGTGTGTTGACCACAAAATTAGCAGCATCTTGCTCAACACCAGAACAAGTATAGAATGCATTATGTTGTCTTGGTTTAGAGTTGGATTGGCTAGATCTTGCACTTGTGGTAGGTGGAGTGTATCTCCAAGTACATCTGCTTGCATAATGCCCAAATTTTCTACATATTTTGCATTCAACATCTGATAGATTTGTGAATGGTCTATTTGAAGAATTAAAAGGATCTTGGTTCAGAATTTCTAGATGAGTTTTGCACAAATCTACTAGATTATGGTGTTTTCTTTGAGTAAAAGGCTGTGTTAGAGAAATCTTGTTGAATCTCAAAATCTTGCTCTTGTGTTTTGAGCCATTGTTCATGATGTATTAACCTTGATCTTAACTTAACAAATGTGTACTAATTTTCTCTGTTATGAGAAGAAACTACAAATTGATTGAAACTCCTGTTTAAACCATTCATAGTATACATAACAATATCCTCATCTGACATTTTCTCATTTATTTGCTGCAAGATTATCAGTAATTGTTTTAATTTGAGACAAGTATTCAAGAATTATGAAATTACCTTGTTTAACTGATTGAATTTGTCCTCTAAGCATAGATTTTCTTGCAAAGAATTGTAGATTAAATTCTATTTTAAGATAATCCCAATATTCCTTTGAAGTAGACAAACCAAGAACTCCAGCAGAAATGGATTGAGTAAATGTTGCATTGAGGCAAGATATTACAAATCGATCCATAGCTGTCCAGAAAAGATACTCATTATTTGTTGTTGGAGTTTCATTTACCATAATCATTTAAGGAGGAGCAGGATAAGATCCATCCACAAATCTTAGCAAATTTGTACTCATTAGAATGGATTCAAACTGGTGTTTCCAAAGAAGATAGTTGTTTGAATCAAGTTTCAAAGAAACAAAGTTACAGATGTTTTGAAAATGTAGCTGGATTTGATGTTGTTGATAAGAATTTGTTGTGTTTGTTGTTGATTGTGAATTGGATGATGTTTCAGTGGTAATGTTCTCCATTGTTGATGTTTAATTTTTGTTTAAAGAAGAAAAAGATCAGGATCAACTCGTTAGAGATTGAAGCCCTGATACCATGAAAGAATTGCAAATGAGATTCAGAGAAAATGAAAATGTTTATCAATGGTTCTTGTTATTTTTTACAAAAGCTTTGCTGTTGCTTATAAAGTGTACATAACGTACACATAACTAGCTAACATACGCTAAGCTAGTATCCTACACTCTCTACATCAAGCATGCTAGATACACATGTGATTACACATAACTCTCACATGTGTGTAGACTCACTATCTCTAACAGTTCCTTAGTCAGTTTCTAAAAACCATGGATAAGAGTTGGATTCACAAGGATCGGTGGGGTAAAGAGTATGAAGATAGTTTGAGGCTATTCTTGGACTATGCATTTAAGAAAGGGTTTGTTACTGAAGATAGGAAAATGAAATGTCCTTGCAGAAAGTGCAATAATCTTGAATACAAACTTAGAAGCGAAATGTTTAGTGACTTGTATGATGAGAAGTTATACTGTATGGTTTCATCATGGTGAGAGTTTAAGCTCAACAGTGTCATCAAGTATCGCACCACAGAATAGACGTGATGAGGTCGGAGATAATAATAATGAAAGACCTAGGGAAGACATATTGGGTATGCTACGAGGTGTATATGGAATACCAAGGCGTTATGATGAAGATATGGATAATGGGGGTGACAATGAACATATGGATAATAGGGATGGAGGAGTGAGTGGTTTACCAAGTGATAGTACAGCTGGTCAGTTTTATAAATTACTTGAAGATTCGAAGATACCATTGTATATTGACTGCTACAAAATATCAGCGATGTCTTTTCTTGTCCGATTTTGAAGCTACAAATGCGTTGGTGGGGTGTCTGATAAGTCATTTAAAGATATGCTTCAACTTATGAGAGATTCATTTCCTGATGGTTGCAAATTTCCCGAAAACCTCACGCGATATAAGAAGATGCTTTCAGAATTAGGATTGTCTTATAATAAAATTGATGCTTGTCCAAATGATTGTATGCTTTATTACAAGGAGGATGCCGATAGGGAAACATGCCGTGTTTGTGGAGCTTCTCGTTATAAAGCTGGAACCAAAATACCAGCTAAGATTCTTCGGCACTTCCCTTTGAGACCTCGGCTACAACGGCTGTACATGGAATCTCAGACGGCAGGATATATGAGATGGCATGATGAAGGGCGTCCAAAAGATGGGGCACTGAGGCATCCAGCTGATTCTGAAGCTTGAAAGCATTTTGATAAGATGAATCCGACGTTTGTTGCTGAATCAAGGAATATAAGACTAGGTTTAGCAACAGATGGTTTAAGTCCATATCATTCAACGAGAAATCCGCATAGCACTTGGCCTGTGGTGCTTTTACCATACAATTTGCCCCCATGGTTGTGCATGAAGCAACCTAACATGATTTTATCTTTGCTTATACCAGGCCCGTATAGTCCAGGTACACCATTTTTTTCCTTTCAAGATTTTGTCTGTTAACTTTATATTTGTTGAACATATATGTATCATGAGATATAGCTACTTATCATTTTCTTTATTGGTATGAAACATCTTCAAAAAAATTAAGAAAACTACAGTTTGATAACAAAACCTTCGACTTATTCTTTATAGGTATATGTACGAAACAGTAACATAGTTATCACACAAAATTAGAAAATTGAGATTTCTAGCCCTGAGTAGGTTTGCAGTGAGTCACGGATTATATGAATGTAACAAAATTGAATTGGAGCCAAAAGTCTGAACTGTACATTAAGAATTTTTTGGGTACTGGACCACCTGTGCCTGAACCCTTGATTTGACTTGATGGCATTCAACTAGATACAAAAGAACAACTGGCTACTAGTAGTACTGGTTTAAGATTCTTCTAATCTCTCTTTAAGAGATCAGGCTAGGGCTAGGAATTAGAGTTGTGGCTAGTGGACAAGACATATGCTTGGGCGGTCTTGTCCACTAGCCAGTTACCAAATAAATTCATGGCTAACTGAAAGTTTTAACAAGATCACAAAATGATGCTTTTTTTCTGATATTGTTTGGGTTTGGATTGCGCTGTATAGACTAATTATAATATGTATTTTCGGATTTGTCTATTTTTTTTTGAAGAGCTGACTTTAGGTTGGCAGTTACTCTACGGAAACTACGAGTGTATGAGTGCAACCCCTGGTTATGAGTTCATACTCACTAACAGGATAGTCAAAACATGTGTCCGTTCCATTTTCGAAGCTTGATAGATATATTTGATAGCGCTCCAGTAATAGCAGATTTAGTAACAGCAGGATATATTTATTTATTGAATGATAAGTTAGAATAGAGAAATGGTAATAGCAGCTATATCTTAATAATATCTACATTCTGGTGTTTCACATTGAATTGCTGGCTCCATATCTTTATGTCTTGGAATTGAATTTATAGCTGCATTATTTTTCAACTACTTTTTGTCTGTATTTCCACATTTTCAGACTGATCTATACTTGCTTGACAACATGATTAGTATGAATGTAGGATTTCCATTATTTAGAATCTGAACTCGTGAACGTGAGTTTTTACCAGCATTAACGAGTGACTATACTAATTTGAGCTAGTTAATCCTTTCTTTACTTTGACAACACGTTTAGTAGGAATATAGGATTTCCTTTCTATTGAATCTGAACTCGAGAAAACTTGAGTTTTTGCCAGCATTGCCGATTCCTGTATATGGTACGGTTGGAAGGTAAGGGTAATCTAATTAGCCAACGGGAATTGGCAGCTTAGCTTGCACATATATTGGTGAAGTACCTTTAGAAATTAGGTTTTTATCTTCAACTTTGAGCTGCAAGTGCATATATTTATGGGTTATATTGGTGACAGTTCTGGGGTGAGTCATCATCATCTAATAGAGTTGCTGAGTTAAGGGAGGAAAATGTAATACTCAAACGAAGGGTTGCAGAATTGGAGGCTCAAGTTGCAGTATTGCCACCAAACCGAAACAATGAAGGACTCAAGGTATCGTGCATCAGTCACTTTTTTTTTGTCGTATCTCATAGATTCAACAGTTGCACTTAAAGAAATGTTCATTGCACTAATAAACATTAATGAACACTAACTAACTTAAGATACTGAACCATTGATTGACACTTTAAGCTATATCTCATTTTCGATTTAGGATATAGTTCTCTACCAAAAAAATTATGTGTGAACAAGAGTATTAGCATCTTCTTAGAAATGCGGAATTGTAGGAAACAATATCTGGCAGTGTGCTTTGATACTGCAAGTGCCCAATGGTCTGTCTGGGTAACTAAGAATCTTTAGATTTATCCGGCATACAATTAATCTCATGTTATGCTTGTGTGCTTGGTATATTCTATTTGAGTATTTGATTTGGTATGCTCTTTAGAAGAACTTAATTCGTCATTCACTATGAAAATGTATGTGATCTCAGATTGATGCTGTTGTTTTACAACAACTTCTGTTTTGTTGCAGGATATGTGATACGAAAAGGAACCATTGGTAAATCAGATGCAGGAAGGGTTTGCTGTGGAAGCAAAATGGCACTCAAATGCCTCAACCACTAATTGTAGTTAATAGATGATATACTATTTACTGTAAAGAGTATATGAAGCTAATTTTTAGCTTGTTTTTTGAGAACAACTTGTTTTTGAGAATGAGTGCATCTCCTGTAAACAAATTGGTCTATGAGAATCTTTATAAAGTTTTGTTTATCTTAATGGCTCTGATTCTCTATTTTGTGATTTATGGCATTCTAATCGGGGTTTGTGGATGCATGAGGGAATGGCATTCCGCCACCTAAAACAGGGGTCTGCATCATGCATGAGGGATGACATTCTGCCAACTAAAACAGGAAAACTGGGTTTTCAATTTTACTCAAATATGGACAGCTTTTTTGCTGTCTCTGTTGTTTCAATTTAATCTAGGACGGTTTTATATCCCAAAACCCACCCCTCACTTTTTCGACGGCTTCCAACTGTCACTAAAAGGCAAAGCCGTCCCAAGAACGGTGGAACAGAGGATGGTAACTAAACCGTTCCCAAAACCTTTTTGGGACGGCTTTTGGTTTCTTGGGACACTTTTTCTACCGTCCCAGGAGCCCTTTGTTTTGTAGTGTTTTATGATTTTGATCAAATTTGAACTTTGATTTATTATTTTTTGAATTTGAATGAAATTGATTTTCTCGATTGATCCGATTCGACCAATTGATAGTTATTTCGACGTATTTTTGATCTCTTATTGATTCATTTGTTCTAAATTGAAAGCACTCCAAAGAAATTTGATGAAAGATGATCAAATTTAAAGAAAGAATGATCAAATTAAAAACCAAATTGAAGCACATTTGATGACAATTTGCACTTGAGTGATCCTATCCTATAGAAGGCCTCCTTCAAGTCGGCCAATAAATCCAGATAGAGGTGTAAACGTGCCAGCCCAGCCCACAAAGTTACATAATGCATGTTTTGTTGTGTTGTGTCAGAGATTTAGGCGTGTTAGAGGACGTGTCAGAAAATAATCATGATGTGCTGTGTCGGCATATTTATTATATATTTTTTCAAAAAATATTTTTCAAACATTTAGATATCATATTATTATAATAAATATAAACCAGTGTATCAAAAATAAAATATCTAAATTGGGCTAGAATAAAGACTCTTTTATAAAATATACATAAAACGTGATGTATTACGGCGTTGTGTAATGTTTTATGCATGTAATGACATATTTTCTTGGTGTGTCGTATTGTGTGCATGTTTACGTACCCATGATGTGTTGCGGTGCCTATTAGTCTGTACAACATAACACATTAAATTAATGTGTTATATCGTATCATACTAGATCGTTTATTATGTTATATTATGCTCGAATTTTAATGTGCTGTAATTTATCATAAACGTGTTGACACCGCACATTCTACAAAAAGGATGTTGCTTTCATTTGACTAGAATCTAGTCCACTGTGGTAATCTGTAATATCAAAAAAAGAAGTAAAAAAGAGAAAAAAATTTGTAAGGATGTGCGAGGCCTTTTCAGTAGTCCAACTTAAGGGTGACGCATGAGATCCCCTAACAGCAAGCCACTGGTGATGAAAAAAAATAATTTAATATCACATATCAGATATTAAACTGATAAAAAAAATATAAATTAGTTGAAAATGTTGAAAAATAGACCAAAAAGTAGTTGAAAAAATTCCAAGATATGTTGCCATCATTCACCTAATAATATGGAGTCAGAATGTAGATGTTTGTCTTTGGTAAAAATTATGATTATCATTCATGATTATGTTATTAATTATTTTTTCAATAAATTTTAACAAACATATTTTTGGAATAATTGATTATCTTAGAAAAATGTCCTTAAAGAGAAAATGAAATAATGATAACCTAAGATTTTTTTTTAGTCCACTATCATTTTTTTGTCTCTCTCTTGATAGTTTAGAGAAGATAAAAAAAAAGTCTAATTCAATTTTATTAAAAACTAATCGATTATAATAATTTGTATAAATAACTTTTTTTTACTTATTAAAATAAAGAATTTTCTAATTATGATTAAAATAATCAATTATTATAAATTTTAACAAACATATACCTAATGAATTATAGGCTGGATAATTGATTATGAACTCATAATCCATTATAATAATGTTTACCAAACAACCCCATTATTAAGATATGCAAAGTTGCACTCATACAACATTCGTAGTTTTTGTCGAGTAACTGCCAACCCTTAAATCCCTACTATAATTAGTCTCAATTTTAAGGTTAATGCAGTATTATATGTCTAATCATACAATAGAAGCCGATATGAATGTAAGTCATTAGTCTATACAGCGCAATCCAAACCCAAACAATATCAGAAAAAGCATAATTTTGTGATCTTGTTAAAACTTTCAGTTAGCCATGAATTCGTTGAATAAGAGAAGCCGCTTAACAATTCAGTATTGTTATACTTGTCTGATTTTGTTCTTACTCGTCACTCAAATCCTAGTAACCTGTCATGGATGCATCGAAAGTGAAAGAATTGCTTTGTTGAACTTCAAATCGTCTGTAACTGACCCTTCGGATCGTCTGTCAACATGGCAAATAGGCCGTCACACGAACTGCTGCGACTGGTATGGAATTCAATGTTCTATGAATTCGTTACATGTCACTTCTGTTGATCTTCGAAATGTAGAGCTTGAAATCAGCCTCCAAAATTCTGATTCTTCGACTCCAAATACTTCACTTACTGGTACAATCTCTTCCTCACTCTTGTATCTAACTCACCTCGAGTATCTTGATCTCGGTTTCAATGATCTCGACTAGTCACAAATCCAGTATCAGCTTTCAAAATTCAAAATTCTCCTTCATCTTGATGTCTCCTATTCGCTGTTTTCCGGCTCCATTACAACTCAATTTGCTAATCTATCTTCTCTACGATACCTCGATGTGTCTAATCATGTGCAAGATACTGATCCCACCTCTTTAAGTACTAGACCTTCCCTTGCTTCCCTAGATTCTCCATCCATTGACTGGGTTAGAGAGTTAGTTAATCTAAAGGCACTGAGATTAAGTGGTATTGATCTGTCCGAGGCATCTCTGACGAAGAATTGGGCTAAGCCTATATCATTTCTTGCTGATCTCAGAGAACTTGATTTATCTGCTTGTAGTATTTCTAGTCCGCTTTTTCCAATCCAGGAGTTCCTTAACCTTTCGCGTCTATCAACTCTGAAAATGAAATTCAATGATAACCTCAATTCTTCAGTACCAGTTCAGATTGCTAATCTTACTTCTCTTTCAGTTCTTGAACTAGCTGGTTGCTATAATTTGCAAGGCGCAATTCCTTACCTTCCTCAGATTGAACGGCTTGATATAAGAGGAAACGAATATCTCCAGGTAAATCTTTCAACAATGTTTGAAGGTCAATGGCCAAGACTCAAAGCACTTTGGATTTCTATTACTAATGTAAACGGATCGATTCCAAGTTCCATATTGAATGCTCCGGTGTTGGTTAGTCTGGTTGCATCAGATTGCTCAATTAAGGGATTCTTACCTACAACAATTTCTGCTCTTTCAAAATTGGAGTATCTTGACCTCTCTGACAACGACATAACTGGTTATGTTCCTTCTTTAGGATCCAATACGAAAAGGTTACAATATCTATCCTTGTTTCAAAACAATTTGCACGGACAGATACCCGAGTCAATTTGCGAGATTAGTTCTCTTCAACAACTCAGTTTAGATCGTAACAAATTAAGTGGACTGATACCAGGTTGCATCACCAAGCTTCGAAATCTCAGAGTGCTTGATATTAGTGATAACTCTGTTGGGGGCATCGTTTCATTGAACTCGTGGATCAATAAGTTAAATCTGACTGATCTAAACCTTAACAATAATAACATAACAGTAGAAATTGCCCAGCAACCATTACAAACTCAATACCGTATAAAGAGATTAAAGCTGCAGTCATGCAATATTAACGGAGAGATCCCAGCTTTCTTCTGCGAATTTACTAATCTTGGTACACTGGAATTGTCAGGTAACAATCTTACGGGAGCTATACCATCATGTCTCTTTAAACACCAAAATCTTCGCAATTTAGATCTCTCAAGAAACAAGCTCCAAGGAACCTTACCACATGCTTTTCATTTTGATGATACTCAATTCATGTCCATTAATTTGGCGAGCAACTTTCTAAAAGGTTTGCTTCCTGTTCCCTCTCAGAAGAATATGATTTTCGATCTGTCACAAAATCAGTTCACTGGCAGAATCCCATTTGAAGCCGGAGAAAGGCTTTCCAACGCTCGCTATGCTTCATTATCTAGTAATCAACTATCAGGTCCAATTCCTGTCTCATTCTGTTCGAACAAAGTCTTAGAAATGAGCATTAGCCTTCAAACTCTTGATCTCTCCAATAACAGCTTGACTGGAAGTATACCTTCCAGTTTGGGAAACTGCAGCTCTCTCTTTTTTCTACACCTTGGCATAAACAATCTCACTGGATACGTTCCAAACGAGCTTGCGCAGACACAAATAACATATCTCCTTCTGCACGATAACCTTCTCAAAGGTACTTTCCCCAAATTCATTCAAAAACTTGTGGGACTGACATATCTTACTTTAGGAGACAACAAATTTGAAGGTAATATACCAATCTTCATTGGCTCATTTCAAGATCTCCAGATTCTCTCTTTAAGGTCAAATGCGTTCAATGGATCTATTCCTAAAGGTATTAGCAATTTGGATCAACTACAGATCTTAGATTTATCACTTAACAATCTCTCTGGTTCAGTTGAAGGTAAGCTTGAAAATATGACAAAGCTAATGAGTAGACCTAATGACATAAAAGCATCTGTGAGTGGCGCTTGGTCTATTTCAGATCTTCAACTGCCAATAGGGATCAAAGGGGTCTCACGATACATTCAACGCTTATACGGTTACACTTCAGGAATCGATCTATCAAGCAACATTCTCGAAGGAAATATCCCAGAAGAAATAGGTCTACTTCAAGGTCTTTCAATGCTTAACTTGTCAAATAATAATTTCCAAGGGAAAATACCGGCGAGGGTGGGAAACATGACCGGTTTAGAGTCATTGGATTTCAGTTTCAATAAGCTGTCTGGAGAGATTCCAATGGAGTTGGTATCATTAAGCTATCTTGGGTATTTAAACCTATCTTACAATAATTTGAGTGGTAGAATACCTACAGATGTTCACTTCCAAACTTTGGGTGGAGACGGTTCAACTTTCAATGGAAACGATTATTTGTGTGGTGTCCCTACAAAAAAGCACTGCAACGGTGACTCTGTTGGTCCTACAGGTAATAATTCTGACGATAATACTAAGCTGGATGCAGAAGATGAAGATGGTACAAGGGATAAACTGTTGTTGTCTGGTTCTGTCATTTTAGGTGTTGCAGTAGGGTTTTGGGGTTTATTCTTGGTTTTACTATGTAGAAAAGAAAAATGGTGGTCTGTATACTGGGAAGTCGTCGATAATTTTGTTGATAAAATAACAAGCTGTACCAGGAAAAGTAGATAATTGAAATGCTGGATGGACGTTTACACTTTTCTGAGTATGAAATGTCACACTTATAGAACAAGGCCAATACCAGAAGGACCATTAGTGATCTAAGCTAACTTAAAGAGGCTATACTAATCACGATTAGACTTTACAATGGAGTCATTCATAATGGAAAGGCTAACACGTACATAAGTCTACAACTATAAAAAGATACACTGCACAACAAACATGAAACATATGCAACTTCATTACTCAACCAAATTCTATATACGTACAGGTATAGACAAGGTAACAGCATATTGCTACTCGAACAAAATAAGCGAATAGATTCTTTTAGTTTCGAAGTTTACATGGGAGAAATTTGAGCAAGTACTGAGGATCCTCATAGTGATTCATCCAACTCCAGGGTAACGGCAGATAGTATCCATCTGCACGCGTCTTGTTTTCCTCCTGAAATAAATACAGGTCACAGGTAATGTAATCCACCAAATTAACGACAATCATTTTTAAGAGAGTTGGGAATATATAGTTGTAAAACATTCGAGAGAAGGAAACTATCATAATTTGGTACCCGGAATGTCATCATAACGAAACAAAAACATGATAGAGAATGAAAAACAGAGCCAGCTTTAAGTGAAAAGTGAGACCTGGATAGCGTGCTAGTGACTCCGAGCTATATCTATCTTATCAAAAACCGAGCCCTGTTCACATCCTGTTTGATCTTCAATCAAAGCTACTTTTAAAAGTTAAGCTCTAGAGGGTATCCATCTTCAAGTATCTGAAGAGCTGGACAACCAACAAACTCCTTTGCTTCTAGAGAGTTGTTTAGGTTAGAACTTTCAGAGTGATTCGTCACATTGTCATCCTCAACTGAATAAAAAACCTAGTAAATTGGTGCAGCTTTCAATTCCTCAAGCTTCAAGAGGATTACCATCTTTAAGTAAACCTTGTAGGAGAAAGATAAGCTCGAGAACTCCATATTACTGCCAAGTTATCGCATCCTTGCATGATCATCTGTCAAGGCAAAAGTCTAGCGGTGAAGCAACCCATTCTTCCAAAACTCGTTACCCGGTCACTTGATATAATGGGAGATTACATGTTTTCAGAATTTTAAGAAATGGGAACTTCCTGTTGGAGAAATTCCTGCAACAATGAACAAACCAAACAGAAGCTTGAAGATAGTTAAGGGTTAGAAGAAACAACAGCAGACTTCAGACAAACACACACACAGGAAGATGGAGTCGCCTGTTCAACAGACTGCCCTTAACTTGATATTTGTTACACCTCTAGAAAGAGTGTTGCTATACCACTAGTGAGGACAAATCGAATCCAGGATAAAACCAACTGATACCAACCCAGCTAGCAAAAACTCGTTGGCCCGTTGCGAACTTAACAGCCGAATAAGATTTATACAAAAATAAAACTACGTGCGCAAACAAAGCGAGAAGAGGGGAAAAGTCGTCAGGATAGTAGCTGCGACTAGGGTAAGGAAAAATGAAATTTTTTCTTTTTCTTTTATAGGAAAATTCGAGAGAAAAGAATTAAATTATATTTATGAAAAATATTTTTATTTAATTCCCATAAATTCCCATAAATAATAAAACGGTTTTTAATATTTATTATAGGAATTTAAAATAAAAAACCATTAAGTCTTGATTAGGCACACGCTGGCATACGCTGCGCACACGTCGAGCTCACGCCGGGCACTTGTCAGGCACATGCCAGCTCGCGCAAAAACATACGCAAGCTCCGCAAGTCAGCGGCCCGCGTGCTTCGGTGCGAAGCACCGCACATGTGTGAGTTTGCCCACTAGCCCATTCCCTTAGTCCATATCCAATACACAAATTTTTTCCCTTAGGTGCAACCTTTGTGGTAATATGGATAGACTTCATCCTTGGTTTGTCCAATGTGGGACAAACCAAAGGTTTCTCATTCACATAGAAGTGAAAAGTGGATTTGTCATTTCCACCCCCAATATAGGCTAAAGACCCTTTGGTTCCATCAAGATAAATTAGGTAACAAAACAATTTTTGGTAATAAATCATAATAAATCACTTTTAATTCTAGCAATCCCCCACATGAATGAAGAAAGCGATAAATCAGAAAAAACGGAAAACGAGAAATACCTCTTAAGCAATAGGTGTCCATATGGAATTGAACATTTGCTTAGTGAGAAGTACTGGAACTACTTGATGGACAGTGAACGTGATGTCTTGAACTGCCATCGTTTGGTGTAATTCATCAATAGCTCCTTACGCGAGATATCTCTCAAGAGTGTTGTTAAGTTCACGCCGTTGTGTCCGTTTTGGCCCTGGACATATCCCGTTTCTCAGAATGCTCTAGAGAATCAGCTCAGTTCTCATAGGAAGCGACCAACTTCCTCATTCAGATAGGTGAGTTCTATCAAGAGTGTTAACTGCTACACCCCATTTCAATCTTAAATTTAAACTATAGAACTCATTAAGACTTTCCAATAAGTCATCCTCACATGCAGTCACACTATCACATCTACACCATAGGGAAGGGACTGAGAAAATAATTCTCTGATAGTGTTTAACTTTTACCCGCCACAAATTAGTTGTCTCATTCAAAACCTTGATCTTGGGATCTCCATTCATCAAGGTTGAGTATCCTTCATGGAAAGTTTTAATTGATGAGCTTGACTCCCATCCCTTTCGATGCATTACTAACTATCTCCTTGGACAAGCCTTTCGTCAAAGGATCCGCGGTATTCTCCTTAGACCTCACAAAGTCAACAGAAATAACGCCATTCGAGATTAGCTTTTTTAGAGAATTGTGGTTTTTCCGAATATGAATGGATTTTCCATTATAATTGTTGTTTTTAGCATTAGCAATTGCAGCTTGACAATCACAGTGTATAGATATAGATGGCACAGGCCTATGCCATAGAGGAATGTCTTCTAAAAAGCATCTTAGCCAAGCGGCTTCCTCTCCTGTTTTATCTAACGCAATAAACTCGGATTCCATAGTGGACCGAGCGATACAGGTCTGATTGGAACTCTTCCAAGACACTGATCCACATCTTAAAGTGAAAACGTATCCACTTGTAGATTTAGACTCCTCTGAGTCTGCTATCCATTTTGCATTACAATGTCCTTCAAGGACTGCAGAATATCTCTTATAACTCAAACAAAGTTTAAAGTGTATTTTCGATACCTTAACACTCTAAAAAGTGCATCCCAATGCTCTTATCAAACTGGTTATATTTTCTAAGTACAGATTCAATGTAATGAGATTGACTAAGACTATATCTATTAGACTCTCTTCTAATTTTCATCCCTAAGATTACATCTGAGGGACCTAAGTCTTTCATGTCAAGGTCTCATTCAACATGTTCTTAGTGGAATAAATTACATATATGGTTGTATCTAGTATAATCTGATTATCAACATACAAGCATACAATCACACAGGTATCATTCACAAGTTTTGTGTAAACATACTTGTCAGATTCATTTATCTTAAACCCACTAGAAATCATTACATGATCAAAATTTTCATGCTCTAAAAGATTTCTCTTTTCTAAATCTCTTGCCTCTTCAAGGCTCAACTTCATTTTCCTCTAGAAGTATTGTCTGACAAGTATAAAGGACATCTAGGGGATCAACACATATTATGCGAGATTCAGATTTCAAAGGAAAATAATTTTTCCAAGGAACACAACATCCCTAGATTCCATAATGGTATTCAGACCAATTTCTTAAATATCAGAATTTACAACCCTAAACCTATAATCTGTAAGGCGTTCAGGATATCTTATTAAGACATAATTAACAAATTTGGGTCCTATCTTTGTCCTCTTATGTGGAGGGATGGAAATCTTAGCCAAGCACCCCCCACATTTTTGAAGTATGCAAAATAGGGTTGTCTACTTTTCTATAATTCATTTAGAGATATATCTGATCCATTAATAAGTACTTTGTTCAGGATATAGCAAACTGAGAGGACGGCCTCCCCCCACAAGTTCGCAGGTAGTCCTGAGCTAATTAACATGGCATTCATCATCTCCTAAATGGATTATATTTTCACCTCTAGTTTGAACTGAGTTCATGTCAACTAGGTCTAAGTGAATTAATTCAAAGGGTTTTTACAAATTAGATGTAATCTCAATTTAAATAAATAAAAATGATTCCTTTTATGTTTGTATGTTAGTGAATGTTTGACATGGCAGACTTGGTCATGTTATTCAATGAACAATCTGGCCAGCATAGGTTGCATTCCCAAATTTAATTTGGAAAGTAAACATAAAATGTTAAATTTGCATAGAATCAAAATATGCTAAAAAGTCTTATAAGAAAAGTGTTCAGAAATTTCTGAGTTTTGCTTTTGTAAAAACCTATTGATAATTTTTCTTCTATTTTTTGTATAGTTTTGCTCTCATAAAAAATTTCATGAATGACGTAATAGCTTCGTGTTTCCATTGTTACAAAAATGAAACAAATATCGAGTTAAGAATGTTGGAGAAATTCCTGCAACAATGAACAAACCAAACAGAAGCTTGAAGATAGTTAAGGGTTAGAAGAAACAACGACAGACTTCAGACAAACACACACACAGGAAGATGGAGTCGCATGTTCAACAGACTGCCCTTAACTCGATATTTGTCGGGTACACCTCTAGAAAGAGTGTTGCTATACCACTAGTGAGGAAAAATCAAATCCAGGATAAAACCAACTGATACCAACCCAGCTAGCAAAAACTCGTTGGCCCGTTGCGAACTTAACATCCGAATAAGATGTATAGAAAAATAAAACTACGTGCGCAAACAAAGCGAGAAGAGGGGAAAGTCGTAAGGATAGTAGCTGCGACTGGGGTAAGGAAAAATGAAATTTTTTCTTTTTCTTTTATAGGCAAATTTGAGAGAAGAGAATTAAATTGTATTTATAAAAAATCTTTTTATTTAATTCCCATAAATTCCCATAAATAATAAAAAGGTTTTTAATATTTATTATAGGAATTTAAAATAAAAAACCATTAAGTCTTGATAGGCACACACTACGCACACGTCGAGCTCACGCCGGGCACTCGTCAGGCACATGCCAGCTCGCGCAAAAACATGCACGCATACGCAAGCTCCGCAAGTCAGCGGCCCGCGTGCTTCGGTGCGAAGCACCGCACATGTGTGAGTTTGTCCACTAGCCCATTCCCTTAGTCCATATCCAATACACAAATTCTTTCCCTTAGGTGCAACCTTTGTGGTAATATGGATAGACTTCATCCTTGGTTTGTCCAATGTGGGACAAACCAAAGGTTTCTCATTCACATAGAAGTGAAAAGTGGATTTGTTATTTCCATCCCAATATAGGCTAGTGACCCTTTGGTCTCATCAAGATAAATTAGGTAACAAAACAATTTTTGGTAATAAATCATAATAAATCACTTTTAATTCTAAAACTTCCCAAGTGCCGCCGGAAGCTGATAAGGCAAGACTCAGGTAATGCCTTGATACTCGATGCCTCCAAGGTCGAGGCACCTCAGAAGTTTCAATTCCCCAATATCTCTAGGAAATGCTTCTAAATTCTTGCACAAATTGAACTTAATAAATATTTGTAACTTGCGATACAGTAAGGTAACACTTTGATCTTTGTACCTGAGACGTCAATGCACCTGATATAATCCCAGGCTTCAATACCTCGATGGAACACTTGAAATTCAGTGCATTGAGAGAGGTCCAGAGTCTGTAAGTTACAGAGGCTATCGATAGAATCAGGTAGTGTTGTTATCATCGTACAAGAGATATTAAGATGCCTCATATTTTTCAAAGACCTAATATTTCTCGGAAGCTCTTTAAACTTACTACCACATAATACTAGTGTCTGCAAATTGTAAAGACTACTGAGATCATTTATTACATTACCAAGTTCGCAATGTGAGAAATTTAGGTACCGTAAATGTCTCAACTTGGTTATCGAAGAAGCTGGCAACTTCATGTTTCTGAAAGCACTCATGTCTAATACACGCAAGTTCTTACTACCAATAAGGAAACCACCAATATTGAAATCCTTACCTGGCCCATAAATCGTAACAACTGCTCACAATCTCTTTCCTTCACTTAAGGCATTTAAAATTGTTTTCAATGTAGTCTCATAGGCCTTCATTGTTGAGCATTCATATTTCCCAACAACAATTTGTGCAAGGTCATGTATAAGACCATGCATTTTGCACGTTTCAATGTCATTGAGATCATCCTTCTCTATGTCTTGGAAGAAGGAATTTGACAACAGAATGTTGAAATAGTCATTCCCAATATCTTCAACTGATTTTTCTGTTTGTTCATAAGATGATTGCAGGAACCCTTCCGCCATCCATAATCTAATTAAAGTTTCTTTTTCAATCTTCCAGTCTTTCGAAAATAATGAGCAGTAAGAGAAACACTGCTTCAGATGAGCAGGTAAGTGATCATAACTCAATTTTAGTATCTGCAAGATTTTGCTTTTATTTTCTGGCATATCCCAAACCTCATTTTTCTTCATAGACAACCAATCTTTTTCATCTTTTTTTTGAGTGCAATAGACATCCAATAGACCTTGCCGCACGTGACAAACCGCAACACTTTCTTGCCATCTCTTTTCCTATTTCTGTCATCCCCGGAGTCTCTAATGCCCCACCAGGAGCACTTTCTACATATCTGCTGTAAAATGCATGAGGAATCATCCCCCGAACAATCAATGCAACTTGGTTTATACGAGTTGTGACTAAGACTTTACTTCCCATAGCACCAACAGCCAACCATCTCTTCAATGTAAACCATTCCTCAGCATTCTCATTCCATAAATCGTCAAGTACTAGCAAATATTTTCTTCCATTTAGTCTTTCTTGAACAAGGTGTACTAGCGTATCTAAACT
Organism: Papaver californicum; assembly: GCA_023531435.1. Classification (NCBI taxonomy): domain Eukaryota; kingdom Viridiplantae; phylum Streptophyta; class Magnoliopsida; order Ranunculales; family Papaveraceae; genus Papaver; species Papaver californicum. The sequence continues at coordinate 71,568 of JAJJMC010031948.1, forward strand.
AATGGACGAATCACACTTAGATCTAGTCATCTAAACTAATGGACGAATCACACTTAGATCTAGTCATCGATTCCATTATGCCTCTTATAATCTCATTGAAATCAAAATGATTCGACACGCAGACCCAGATTCTTGGTTCGAAGTGTTTCACTATTGAAACATCTTTGTAAGCCAGCTGAGCCAGTGAAGTCTTCCCAATTCCCCCCATACCCACTATAGGTATGACAGAAATATTTTCGGTTTGATTTTTATCGTCTAATACCGATGAGATGATCAGCAACTCCACTATCTTTGACTTATCATTTTCCCGTCCAACAATTTCTGAATCCCCCCCAAACGCTACAGTTTCTCGGTTTTTTAGCCCACTACTGCTACCAGGAGTAGAAGTACTACTAACCATTTGCAGCTGAAACCTATTTTCCTTACAGATTTCGTCAAATATTTGAATGATATGTTTAACTTTACGAGCCATCTTGAATCTAAAGGCAAGTGGGTTGGATGATGAAACAAGATCACATACTTTGAATTTCAATCTGCCCATTTCCCGCCACCTCATGACTTGATTTGAGAAGTCATTCCGTACATCATCAGAGTCATAAGCAGCATCTTTAAGCCGTTCCAGCCAAAGTCCGACAGATATATCTCTTATTTGCTTCTTCTCAGCTTCATCAGTTACTGCTGGAATCATTTGCAAGGTGCTTTGAAGCTTTTTAAGGTCATCCTCAGCCAAAGGCAAACCAATCTCTTGCGCAGTAACATAACCCAACTTCTTCAAGATGTCAGTTGCACCACTAACAAGAATCATTTCAGCCGCCATGAGAATCCTTGGTAGCACCTCAGAAAGTCAAAAACAAACTTAGATGAACAACTTATCAAGAAACTGACAAACCAAGAAATGTTTTATACAGCAGTTCAATATTAGTATGGTGCAATTGACTTATCCATCAAATCCTTGAATGATACGAAGATAACAAGTCAACTTGGTTAGTTTTCAAATATCCTCTTCGAAGTCAATTATAGACAACCACCACCTACCCCAACTTGGCAATTCGGAGGACAAGAACAAGTCTGTGATAAGAAAGGCTTATAATGGCCATGTTCTGATGGCGAGAAAAATTTCAGACAATTTGATTACTGGTTCACATTATGATTGGAAGGTTGAACCCTGTTTTCCATTTCACCAAAACAAAAGACGGGGTTTCAGTGTGTTAATTCTTTCAGAAAGGCCTCGAAAAGCAGTGCTTTGAAAAATATTAGGGGAACTGGATCAAAAGAATCTAAAACAGCTGAAGCAGACACATGAGAGTACAAACGAACTTTCGGGAGTATATATATTTACTGCCCAAAGTTGGAACACAAAACAGCTCCCATTCAATGTTTTACATTTGATACATGTAAATGGGAAACAATCCCAGATCCGATTGAATTTTGAAGCTGCTACATTTCACTACATTTTCAACCCCCACAACACTGACCGACTTTTAACACCAACAACAAAATAAAATTATAAGAAGAAAAAAAACGACAAGGATGAATTAAACATTGTACATTACTTTCCGAGCAAATTGACACCGACTGATTATATTTGTGTTACAGTTTACAAAGTGTAAATAATGATACCACACGAGCAGGGGTGGTGGCGTACTTGTTCTTGAATTCCCGCCTAACTCTACATGCCAAGTAGTATTTGTTCATTCTGAATTCGCTGTGTTCCTGAATTAGACACATGAAAAATAATAAAAATCAGTAATAACCCAAATGCTAAAATATAACACGATGGTTAAATTATAAGCAACTCAAACATTCGACAAAAAATTACAGAGTGAACTTCTACGGCATAAAGCTGAATAGGACTAAAATGTCGAGAAGTTATAATCAGTTAAGTCCGTGAAAAAAAATGTCTCTAAATTATAGATGACAACTTGATGAGCAAAATATTACACAAAAGTTTTTAAACACTGCATTCATCTCCTTCACAATTAACTATTTTTAATAGAACTTTGGGCAAAATTTTGAAGCAGAGCAAATTTAATCCATGCCTTGTCAACGCTGTAATGATAAGCTTTCTAGTTGCCAGGATTTCAGATTATGGCTTTGCAGCAGATCTGTAAATGGCAATGGCAGTGCTGTAATTTCTTAAGCAAACTATTCGAATAGCTAATGGAGTCATAAGCATAGAAATGATTAACACATAATCGCAGGGTTTCAATTAGCATTAGAGCGAATTAAATGGTTGCTTACCCATCATGAAGAGCATTGACCTCCCAAAAAGAAGTTGGCACCAATGGCTAGCCTTCTAAAGCGTATGTTGGGACCTACAAAAGAACAACAGATAAATTTACTAATCGGCAATTGTGGACTTGTAGTACAGAAGTATAAGTCAATTTCTCTTGCTTTTCAACTTTTTCGGTCAAAGGTCAAATATAGTGAGGCAGGATTTTATGATTGCAGCTTATTCAAGTGTAAGCAAAATTTTGCATTTTCAAGAGTGAATTTGTGAGGTTCTAAAAACTACTAACTAGTACTTAAGTAACAAACAACATCCACTCTACCTCAAGCATGTTTTCTTCAAGGAGAAAATTAGGTCTTGTAGAAGTTGTACCAGTAGAACCATCATATTGAAGGATCCTAAGTTTTCCCTCCTGCATTGTACAACCACCATTTCACCAATTTAAGACATTAGTTTATCACTTACGAAAATAAAGGTAATGCCAAATATAATTGATGCCTTGGATTTCCTAAAATCTTCACCTTTGTGCCGTACACAAGACCTCCTCCAACCAAAGGATGGAAGCATGCTACATTAACTTCATCTTCTGCACTCGGAAGCACTCTCACAAGCTCCATATCTGATACTCTATATACCTATTCAACGAAAGATATTAGTGAGTAAGCCTAACATTCAATGAAGAAAGCAACCAACGAATGTAGTTTCACAATTGAGAAAAATAAATGGTTATGTCAGCTAAATATATGTAGGAAATAAAACAGGAGAATATGGACGCTCACCTCTAAAATTGTATAAATAGGCATCGTTGTCTCTGCATCAATGACAAGGCTTCTAAGAAGTGAACCATGCCTTCTACCATATGCCAGTAATATGTGTTCTGATGCCGGGGAGAACTGCAACCACAAATTTTGTGTAAGTGATAAGTATGAAGCAGTGTGATGTACGGAAGAGTCTCAATTCATGACTTTGATTAAGATACTTGAACATAATGTGAATAAATTGGTCAATTATATCAATCAACGTACTATAGAACTAGGAGCATATTAAACATATGCTTAAAAAAAAACAGCATACGAAACATTGACGCTGGATAGCATGGAATCGTACTGAGAATTTCTACTCACTGCTCAGGCCTCTGAAGAAAAATCAATCGAACAAATAAGGTTTTTAAGTGATGGACAAGATTATACTTCTAATTTATTCGGCAAAAATCAACGAACAACAGGTATATATTTCGGAACTTTAAACTTTTTAAGGTTTTTGTTTCCTCTTGCAAAAGTTACTGCTTTCAGACTGATGCAAAATTTGTTAGGCTTGTGAAGTATAGTTGGTGAGGCAGAGCCCTCGTTTTAGATCTCCTCTAGAGTTGTGGTGGTAGTTGCCTGATAGTATTCATCAGCTCAACAAGGATGGTTAGGAACTTCATTCTTTCTGGTTGGGCTTTTGCGAACAAAATATTCACACTTAACAATATGTATAAGTATCATAAAATAAAAACACCATTCTTTTTGTTTGGAACTTCATTTTTCTATGATGGACCCATACAAGACTGGCCAATATAACCCAGTCTTAGCAACTCCAAGCATATTATCCATTTGGAACCCTCAAGTAAAACTGATCTCCTCGATAAAACGCTGTTAAGTACAAAGATTACTTTCTACTAAATCTGGGCACATGACAAAAATATATTACTACATAAAGATGGCAGTAGGTATATATAAAGTCTCTTGGTGAATACTTTGTAAAATAAAACTAATTAATGATTACGCACATTCAGTTGAACGCGCAGATAGCTGATAACTATGAATACTCTATATAATTGCTGGTGTAGGTCTTTGGAAAGAACCTAACCTGAATAGAAGTCAAACAATGAGCAGCTCTGATAGCCCGTGATGCAAGCACCAGACCGAAGCTGTACACCGAAAATACAACAGCAAATGGTTAGGGAGAGAAGCAGCGGTTTCTACATTTAACATCAAACTGTGCAGATCAATTGTAAGAGAGCATAGAAGAAGATTACGTTGCTTCCTCAAGGGAATATATGCGAAGCTCGTATATAACTTGATGAGCTGAAATTGGGTGTCGTGTGGGAGACGTTGAGGCACCGGTATCATGGTTCACGTGCGATTGCAATCCAGGGTCAGATTCCATGTGAGGAAGCGCACACGCAACACATGCTGCTAAAAACCTCCCACAAGGTGAAAAGTGGGCACCCATTTCACTGTCACCGTAGATACAAAATGTCAACGTGCAGCTAAATATAGCCTGAGATCCTACCTCAACATAACAAAAAGGAATAGCAACAAAAACAGGTGGAGGCCTTTCAGATTTTATAAGCATGCAAACAGCAAATGTAAGCTTTTCAAATAAAATAGAAACTAGGTTTTTTTTTTCCAAAAGAAAAAACAGAAGTAGAAAGGAAAAATAAACAGCATAATTGTGAAATTCGGGACTCATTTAATAAAGAGCTCAGCCCTAACTGACATGTTTTACCTGGGTCCCTGGTCAAGATGCTCTAAAAGATCTATTAACATAACAAGCAACTGTCCCAACTGGACTAACTAGCTTTGGAACTTACTTAACACAACCAGCAACTGCTCTGAGTGCTTAGCAACCAGGGCATGGGCTTCATTATACTAACTAGCTCTGTGCCTGTATCCTAGTTGTGGCATGGGATCTAGCAATCTCTCTCCCTAACATTTCGATTATTCACGATAGGTTTACCTATGCCAGAAACTTAAGTTGATTAAAAACTAAAAAAACTTGAATAATCAGCAGTACCATGGAAAATAAAGTGACAAGTTAAACACAATCATGTTTAAGAAAAAAAAACAGTAAAGAATAAAACATACCTACAAAGGACCGCATGTGGAATAATTAAGCGACATTTTCCTGCATCAAGGAGTGCACAAGGATCTTTGATATCATGTGGCCAAATTCTAAGTTTCACAGTGCAAGGTAACTCGGCAGCCGCAGCGGCAGCAGCTAGTGATGTCGCAAGTTCAGACTCAGCCCTAGCAACCACTGGTTGCGGATCACTTTCATTACTTCTGATATTAATAAAAGTGGCACCTTCTCCAGACCCAGATAATGCCGCAGCACGAGAACGCAACGAACGATGACGTCCCGATCGTCCACCTATTCGAGGACGGCTCACACCAGTCAATACTGATGGATCCACGTTACGAGTAGCCAAATTAGGTGCCAAGTTGGCAGACGCAATAGGACGAAGAAATCCAGCTGAGTTTTCATGCAGGGCACCATTTAAAGAAAGCATTGGATGTAAACCAGCTTGGCTTTGGCCCAATAACCACCCTTGCAGGAAAGGTAACTCCCAAAACATGGGGTCACCAAAAGGAAAAAACTGATGCATTTGCCCAATTTCACCATTCCGTAAAAGCATCTGTAGGCCAGCATTACCAGATAGGTTGGAAAGATAGATTCCAGGTGTGACTTCGGCGTTCGCCATAGATTGCATAGCGGATGTTTGGCCAACGGTTCTACCATGTGAGGAACCTATGACAGGAGAATTATTTTGATGAGTGCCACCAATAGGGTTCCCTTCAGTAGTCTCCATAACGTCCATCACAGAGTCAGGCACTGCATTTTCCATCTCACTTAATAAATTATTGCTCGATGAATCTTCCGGCACATTATATGAGCTTGAAGGTATCATCGGAGATACATCCATCGGAGATGCCAAATAGTCATCCTGAGTCCCTATATTTACATCTATTTGAGGCTGCAAAGAAGCAGAAGAGTCGACCATTTGCTGCAAATTAATAGAACCAACAGATCTATTCCCATGCTGCAAAGATGTTCTTCCTTCCTCTGTAGCAATTGTGGGCCAGAACATGAACGGAAAAGGTAAAGAAGACATATTAGTTTCTGTGTGTGCACGGGCCCCAGAATGGTTTGCAAGAAATACAGCAGGAGGAGGATAATGCAAGTAACCCGCAGATGTTGCCAGTGTCATTGGACAATCGGGAGAGTCGAGATCATTAACCTGGTAATTGTCCAATAACTTGAATTAAAACACAGATAGCAATGGTATCTAGTTAATGAAACACCAATTCAAGTTGTGTTACCTCGGCAGTTAACAGAAATGGAGCAGCATGCGGGTGAAAATGCACAGCCCGAAGCGACCGCCTTGTCTTCAATACAACAATAGGTTGCAATCCCTCCCCTCTTTTATTGTAGTGCCAGATGTGCAGCTTTAAAAGAAATTCAAATGTCAAATGTACAGAAAGATACAGCATTGTAGAAGTTGAATATACTATAAAATGAGGTGCAGAAAAAATGAACAATCTAAACAAACACCTAACCTTGTGACCTGAAGCTACAGCGAGAAGCTCCCCTTGAGCGTGGAAAGCTATAGAAGCAATAGGACGCACTGCATGGGGTTAAAAGTTAGATAAATCATACACACTAAGAATGTTGGCATAAGATATTCCATGATATAATTTACATCATTTACACAGAGGGACTGATGAAAATTACAAAAATCACGAGATCCTAAACATTCTGCAGTATTTGCATCCCACAAGCGGACTTCGTGGTCCAAGCTTCCACTCGCAAGTATCTCTGGGTACACTGGATGGAATCTAACCTGAAAACATCCATTATTACATGAGCTAAGAAAACAATGGATTCAAAAGTTCAACATATTTAAAATGACCATGGGCATGTTGCCCCATGTTATTCAGCATAAGGAAGTTTTAAACAGGTAATTGAGAAAATTATCTAATTTTGTTCTGATATAACTTGAAAAGCAAGTCGTTTACCACCCATGGCGTTCTTCGATGCCCACTCAACACCTTTAAACAGTTCCCAGTCTGACAGTCAATTATCTTGACTGTGTGGTCACCACTGTGACAACAATAATAGCACAATGTTTAGCCAAGGAAGAAGACGATAAGGTCGTAAAAATACACCATCAGTTGATTGCATAAAGTGGAATACAATATTAACTTACTGTGTAGAAGCAAGTGTTCTTCCATCAGGACTAAAGGCTGCTGCTATGGTTGACCTTGGAGGAGGTACCAGAGGACAATATTTGGCGGATATATGTTTCAAGGATTCTGCCTCTACCCTGAAATAAAAATTGGCAATTCCGTACTCTTTAAGTTTAAATTGTCTAATAGATAATAACTGTCTTCGGCAGATCAGTGGCATCCTTGTGCTTTCCTAGACTGGATTTATCAAACAACATTTTGAATTTGTAATCCTAAAAAGTAGAATTAATAGACTGGCAGACTGACAGCTCATTTGAGACTAATAAGTAATATCATATTATCATCCTAAATGTCTTTCCACGAATTCATTTCTATAATTCTAAAACAAGGCCAAATGCTTTAAGAAATTTGTTCTACTTCAAAAGAATTTAACAATAATTATTGTCAAACTCCAGATGGTCAGTTAAAAGCAATACAGTCTACAGGTTCACAATAAAATCCAAATTCAGATTTATTATCCATTCTCCATGTTTATAACAACGCAAAACCATCGAATTTTCCAAAAGAGATAATTGTAAAAATCCTTTACCATGAAACTAAACCTTGTTTGGCATCCATAACTTCGCAATTCAACCCATTTTGATCCCCATGAGTATCCCCCCACAACCTTTTCGATGTATGCTTCGATCTAGGACAAATCTCCCTCCTCGCTAGCAATTCAAACACATTCTTACCACTACAAAAAAGTATCATCACCAAAAATAACATCATAAGCTGCCTTCTAAGGATCTAAAAACACAAAATCCAATCAAAGAAATAGAAATCACAAACCTTCGCCTCGACGACGAACGAGGAATATGTGCAGGAATTTCAACAGGTTGTTTTGAAGAAGTTGAAGGAACATTTCCATCATCTATTGAAGAAGATCTCATCATTTCTTTCATCCCACAAAATTCCATAATTTTACCTCCCCTTCTTCAAAATAAACTTATGAATCCAAATCACAAATCACCCTGAAATTTATAAAATCATATATAGACACATAATTCAATCAATATTCACTAAATCGCCACAGCAAAAAAATCACAAAATCCAAAAAAAAAGACCTTTTTCATAAGGTATGGATATACATAGAGAGATCTGGAATTAACAAATCATAAAATTCAATTCATCACAATTTCCTCCGTCTCATCATATCTTCTATAACCCTAATTTCTCTTCAAATTGTGTGCCCTAGCTTTGTTCAAAAACTCTGTGGCTCTGTCTCTTGTTTCTTTTCTCTCTCTTTTTTAGTTTTTGAGACGAAATTTCTTTCTTTCCCCTAAATTATATTGTTAGTACATCTTAACCGTTGGATTTTTGTGATTACCGCTAAGCAGAACGTTAATTAAGTTAGTTGTTTTGATTAATTAATCAGGTTTTGGTTAATTGAGGTTATGATCGACGGTGTAGATTGAATATGTGTTTGTTTTTTGAATCCCTAAACTTTCTAGGGTTATGTTCTGTCCCATTGTGCCAGTTTTTGTTTTGTTTGGTCCGTAGTACCCAATTCGATTTTGGAAACAGAAATCAATTTGAAGTCCAAGTCAAATGGAATAACATTCTTTTATTTTTTGAAGAATAGGAATGACAATTTGTTTTGGTACAATTAGTTTTTTTCTTTTAAAAACTATGCTGGAATTGTGTTTTCAAATAAAATTTTAGCTCAAAAATAATTTTCTAAAGTGCATCCAAATATGAAACACCTTATATGTATTATATGGCTTTTGCAAAAGAGTTTGCTAGAGCCAAAAATAAGATCTAAAGTTTCTTTTTACAAGTTGGTTCTTCAGATGGAGGGAATAAACCTGTGAATCCTGATAAAAGTGTGTAACCGACAGCAGATTTTATAAATTTTAATTTACTTTTCAATTTTTTTTATTTGGTTACTGTTTTCCAGTGCTTAATGTTATGTATTTTGAATTCTTTTTATTGACAACCAGCAAAATTAGTGTCTTCTAAAATCTGATGTGGCGTTGCTTGTGAACCCTGTGAATGCATGTCATAAGATGCAGTCTTAGTACCGGTTATCGGACATATGTTATGTTCATCTGATATTCCTCAAATCTGTGAAAAAAATTGTGGATCATATTCACATGAAGTTTGAGAATTTGTTTTATCTCTGATGAAAATGTGACAATTTAGATAGAGTTCATGTACTCCCAAAAATCTTAGCGGCATTTGGGACAAGTTATATGCAATTGATATCCTAATGAATCATTTGAAAGTAATGGATTTAGTAGTATCAACCTGCTCCAAAACTAGGGATTAAATTTTTCAGACATAAAGTGCATCCAATGACTTTAGTTGATTGAAATTAGTATGTTTAGTACTTCTAATCATCATTGTCATCAACTATGTAAACCAAATTGAATGACATTTTGAAGAATGCTTCCAATTAGCAGCTTATCGAAAGTTGTTACAGTTATGGTAGAAGAACAAAAATGGAAAAGAAGTTGTAGGGTGTAAATACATTTACTTTGAGAGTTACGTATAACATTTGAGTTAACCCTTAAAATCTGTGGTTTCTTATGGGTAGGGCTTATATATGGATATAGTCAAAAAGTATGAGATTGGTATCCAGTGTGGAGTCAGATTTTGAGAAATGGATGGGCAAATATTTAAGGGGGTGTAAATGGACAAAAAGGGATAAAATTTGCTAAAATATTTTAAATTGAGCATGAGAACCAACTAGGATGGGTGGGCAAGTAGACATCTACCTTTCCATGTGGCTCTGCCCCGGTTGGTATCTCACACTAGCCCTTCAATAAATAAATTTTGTGCTTCATTAACCACTAAGATTAACTTAATCATTATTACAGTTTACAGGGGAATAATGAGTTGGGAATTCTAAGGATTTTTATAGACTTTTGAGTTAGCTAATTTTCATAGATCCTCTAGAAATCTATAGTTTTCAAATGATTCTATAAAAGTATTTTAGTGACTTTTAGATACAAATTTACAGGGGTAGTCAATTGAGATTCGTAAAGATACCGAGAGAATTTTTATGTAAGAGATTTTTGAAAACTTTTTTTATAAGATATTTGGAGACACACTGTAAGCCTTTTGATTTTAGAGGACACTCAGAGTGATTTTTAAGAAATCTCAGTGATTTTTCGAGACAAAAAATACATTGGAATTTCACCTTTCATACATCAAAATAAGGAAGAAAAAAAAACTTATACAAAAATATATAAAGAATTCAATGAAAAACTATAAGTCTATGCATGTCTAATAGAACATGAGGCATGGATTGAAATCTCGTGTAATTTTATGGGGTTTTGGAAGTTAATGATTGGTTTATTTAATCTAATGCTAGTATTGAGTTAGGACATAAATAATCGTCTAGTAATTCGTATACAAATAGAAAATGCGAGACCTTACAGAGGGATTATGTGGAGTGATTGTGTGTATGAACAACACTAATAAGTGGACGTTAATCTAAGAGTTTAACTTCTATGATTAACCTATAATTCGTAAAATAAAAAGTGTTCGACCAAATTATACCTAAAGTGATCTACTACTAGCTAGGTGGTTTAGAAGAATAGATACTGGTAGTCGAGAAATTCTGTATCCAGTGACATAAGGAATTTCAAGGGTAGCACTTATTTAGTTGTTATTCTACGGTTGGTGATAGACTGTGATTACCTATGAATAGATAAGTATATTAACTTGATGAATATTTAGTAACGAAGAAGGATTCCTCGATCATATCTCTCTTCATTGCGTACAACTTAATATTTCTAATTGTTTTATTTATTTTCTTTAAAACATAAAGAAACTCCGTTTGTGACATATTTGACAACTAAAACTCCTTGTTCTTTGTGGGAGCGAACTTGACTTCCATTATATTATTTGTTAATTGAGTGAAATTAAGATCATTAAATTTTTTTCACCTACGACACGCATCAGATGGATCATTATTGGTATAAATCTTGCTCGAGGATGCTTATATAAGGATGTGTACTTCGTTCAAATATTTTTTTTTGAGAAATTCGGTAGGCTGATGGGTGTCATTCTTTCCAAGTATTTTTTACATGTAGAAATACGAGTAACACTTATATATGATGGGAATGTAGGATAAAGATGCATCAAAGCAGAAATTCATCATTGACCCTATAAATCTTACTCAAGAGTGGATTATATGCCAAGTTTATGCTTGGTTCTTATTAAGAGATGCAAAATTTCCCTATGTTGCTTACCTTTGGACGTATCATATGCGAGTGCATCACTATGCCATGTTGCTTACCAAATCATGCATTATGATATGAATGTACATCATTATGCTACTATGCTAGATCGATCACTTAGCTTTTGGCCTTATGCCATGGTTGGAAACTAATTTTGATGTGAATTATGCATGCAAAAAGTATTGGAATGGTCCCCTTCCCTTTTTGGTTTAGTTGCGAGTTCTAACTGATGAACTACAGTCATGCTTGATCCCTTTGTGGTATGGAGTTTAGTACGTAGGCAGCCTTCTTGCCACGGTACAACAGTTTGATGTTTATATCATCTAATTGAGAGATGATTGTAACACACTTGGTAACTCATATCATTTGGCTCGGAATGCGAGGCAAGAGATGATTGTTGCAACATTTGATGAAGAAGTTACAATCTATTTACATATGTTCATACTACCTAAAGAGTTATGCGCCATTGGCATGTGCCAGTTATAAATTTGGCATACGAAGTACGTATTAGCAAGATGTGAAGAAGCCACTTGTACCATAAGGATGTGATGCACAACCAAGAACGATATGAGACTAGTTGTTGCATCTTTGGCACGAGCAAGATCATTTGCATGTATATAACACATGGTCGATGTGTCTAGTAGAAAAATGGCCATTATGTTGGAGTGATGGGATTTTCTTGATTGATTAAGAAATCCTTAGTGTAAGAGATACATGTTAGATGAAATCCGATGTAGATGGTGGGTTTTTGGCTTGTGTCTTAATTGTAAAATCGCCTTTTTGCCTAGTTACAGGGATATAGAAGTATTCACACATATTTACGCATATATTTCTGACTTCACGTCAGAATACGAAATACTGTATTTTTACCTATATTCCGCATGAGAATTAAGAATACAGTCTCTACAAAAAAACTACAGGCATTTTATATTCTATGTGTAGTCTATCTAATAAATTTCAAGCTCCTAGATGAATTTTCCACTAATATAGAGCAACTTCAAACTTTTCTAGTGCTATTTCTAGAGCTTATTTTGTATCCAATAACTTCTCTAGTGCTATTCCTAGAGTTTGTTTTATATTCAATGTCTATACTCAATTCTTATTTAAACAACATCAATTTATTGCAATGCTTATTCTGAAAATAGCTAATGTCTGATTTTCGAGAATGCATTCTAGCTTAATACCTTGCTCGAAAATAACGCATTACAATCTTCCATCCTGACTTTATAAAAACATGCCACTTTAGCATTATACTTAAGGATGTGGCATAAAATATGTGTTGCTCCTCTTGGATGTGCTACAAAAAAAGATCAATGCCTCTAAAGGAGCACGATGTGCCTTAGTGCTAGGATAGCCCTAGCTTCTCTGCGCTACCACCTACGCTAGCACTAGATGATCAAGTCGCGTCCCCAAGGAACGCACCACGGTTTATATTGGCTTAAGCGCTAGCACCAGTACCATATCAAGTCATGTCCCTGAGGAACGCGCCATACTCAAGCACCAGCTCTAGTGCTAACTTAGGTCGCGTCCTCATGGGACATTTCATGCTTTGTGCTAAGTGTTATCCTTATTCTAGGCTACATTCCCAAGGGACGCGCCACAGCACTTATTTTTAAGTGTTGTCCTAATGCCAACACTAGTCCAAAATGGCTATCTATCAAATTCCGTTCTTAAGCGCACTACAACTAGTCCTTAAGAACCTTTACACAATCTTGGCTTCCAACGTCTTCCTTATTTATGCTAAGTCACTTTTAAGCTAATATTTGGCCATTAAATACTCTATGTTACTCCTAAGTTAGTACAGGACCACTAAACTTACCATACTTGAAATTAATCAGTCTGATTATCAATTCAGTGAATTAGGCAACTTGCCTCACTTACTTAGCAAGTCATTGACTTGACTTAGCTTGAAATAATCAAAACAGTAGTGTTTCATGACTCCACTATCATTCTACAAGATATCAAATACAACACATGGGAGGATTCTCATTTGGGTATTGTTCTGGCGGTCGACAGTAATCGTACGTTGTGGCAACACATCCATGAACAAGAAGGTAACAAGTAGTGGGACAACTACATAGAAGTTGAGAGCACGAGGATTAGTGTTCATACAAGTCCTCCCTATTTTTCGGACATAAATCCACCACAATCTCCACAATCGTTATTCCTCCACTTCTTTTGCAACTTATACAATTTACGAGAAATCAGTGTGTCTCCTCCAAATATAAATAGATGGTTTTATATATTCGAAACACAGACAAGAGAGAACTAAGAGACAAGATACACAGAATTAGCGATGATCCCAAAGATAATCCATTCTTTATCACACACTATAATTACTCGTTACAGTGAGATTTCTCAACCTTCTTTGCTTCCCTCCCCCTAAGACCTATCCAATCTTCTCTACCTTTGTTATCAAAGTAGGACGTGAACGGCCATTTTTCGGTTTAGGCTCGTCCTGTTCGAGCTTGATCTCTCGAAACTACCTGAAAGTACCATTTGCAGAACATTTATTTTCACTCAAAAACAACTGGCGACCATAGCGGGAGATCAGCTTCTCAATTACAAAAGCCAATTTTCAGTCATTTAAAAGGGTGGATCTTACTTCTGGAGTGGTTACAACTCCTAATGTCAATCCTACTAACACTAGTGGTAGCGGTTCTGAAACTACTCTTGCTGCTACCAATCCTCTTTACACCGATAAATCTACTGACGTAACCTCTTTTTGATGACACGACGACTGAAATGCTAGGAATGATCAAACACTGCTCAACATTTTTGATTTGATGCAGAGACAGGAGGTTTTTTCCAGAACACAAGAAGACATGGCTACCACTCAAGAAAAGGTACTCAGTACTTGTCTCAAGACCCTGAGGGAACAACCTTCTAAAAGAAAAAAAATTCATAACCAGTTGCAGCAATCAACAATTCCAAGACTATAAAAGCTCTTGAATCAACATTCAAGATAATTACAAGATCCGCATTTAAATAGGACAATCAAGGAGCCAACAATCTAACCTTGTCATCCATGAAGTTCTGGAGAGACTTTTACAATTTCTAGGCAAGGAGGAACCAGTCTCACTTCATCAGCACCAACTTCCCACACCTTCCCGCCATCCAAAATACCCCTTCGCAAAGGAATATCTCTCCTTTTTCTCCCTTTATGATGGGGATATAAATTTTCAGATTTGAGAAGATTTGTTAAAGTATTCGTCTGGTCAGTAAGCAATAGAGATATTCAATCATCCATGAGGTAATGTCAAAATGAAGGGATCAAGAGAAACTCTTTAACTTAGTAAGCGTCACGAATTGAATGCTCACCATCAAACTCAACCCCAACTCCATCCTTAGCATCAGTATCTACTAGAGACAAGCTTTGCTCCACGTCCCAGACAAGGCTCTACAACAACAACAATAAAATCCAAAGCAAACTCTGACATTCTCAAACTTCCCCTTTCACAAGGAAGAGGGACTTCACTCTATCAATAGAGCATGTCAACTGAATAGTCAAAACCCTGATGAGATCATATACTCTTCAAAGTAACGATGCAAAGGTATCTTCAATACCCTCAACTACGTCTTACCCGACTGTATATGGTGGGTTTTTGACAAGGATTAAATAGTAAATTACCTATCAAGACCCTGGTATGAGAAATCCTAAGCTTTCAAAATTCTGCAAAAGAATTCTTGAGTAGGTGTTTATCCCTACCTGGCGCTTATCCATGTCCTTTCTCTATATGTTTGGCAAACATATACGAGAAAACTGATGAATTTAATCAATATTCATCACCATAAAAAATCATTAGAACAACACTGGCGCTCACAACAACATTCCCAGATGTTTTCTGATTTGTACATAAAATTTCAAGCTCCTATATGGATTTCCCACTAGTATAGAGCAATTTGAGTATTATTTTGGTGTTATATTCCGCAGCTGAATCCCCAAAATTGCCTATGTTAATATTCATTTTCAAATTGAACAATAATAACCTATTAAAACACCTATATAGCTTTATATATGGATTTATTTGATTTAAGTACCACATTTGTGCTTATATGCAAAGAAAAATTTGTGACAGACACATTTCATAGCTTCTACTAGATAAAATTCTCACCTCAATCGCATTAATCCTTTGCTTAAAGAGAGAACTAGTGTCAAAAGCGTGTCAAAGTATTTTCAAACCCTAATTAGGGTTTCAAAATAAATCCACAACACTTGCAAACGTTGCAAAAGTGTGACAAAAGGTATCTTTCAACCCTATTATGGTAAAAATAGTTTTGCAACACTTATAAATGTTGTAAAAGCATGTCCAAAGGTTTAAAACCCTAATTTCAAAATAAGGGAAGATAAACCTAATTTTTCAAATCACGCCTTGCTCCTCTCTTGTGTGTCTTGCATCCTAGGACAAGACTTACACGACTTCGCTTCTAGCATGGACATCATGCTTCTCTTCAGATATTTGGTGTATTTACTATTTTATCGTCAACATGTGAGGCTGATTAGAAGAGTAAAAATATAACACCCGCAATTTTCGCATAACGCTTAGTCAGGGATGCGTCATGACCTGGGATGAAGCTTTATCCTAAGCTTATAAAAGCTCACTTAGGATTGCATCAGGGTGTGGATGCCTTGACCTCGAATTATAGTGTTAAGGCCCTACTACGCGTGATGCGTATTCGAAGAATATATTATAGTGTTAATGCACTATTATGCCGTGATGCATGATTGAGAATGCATCACTGAACCAACGCTACGTATTCGAGAATGCATTATAATGCTAATGCACTATTATGTCGTGATGCATTATTGAGAAGGCATCACTGAATCAAGATTGCGCATTGAGAATGCATTATAGTGCTAAGGCACTATTATGCCGTGATGCATTATTGAGAATGCATCACTAAATCAATGTTGTGTATTGTGAATGCATTATAGTGCTAAGGCACTATTATGCCGTGATGCATGATTGAGAATGCATCACTGAACCAATGTTGCGTATTGAGAATGGATCATAGTGCTAAGGCACTATTACACTGATAAGCGCATAGTTAATAATATTTACCGCTTAATTTATATTTTTTAATACTCACAATAATATTAATATTACTATTTTATTATTTTATAGGTGGTTTGCATAAATCCAAAGCTATAGGATAAACACGGTTAAAAGGGATGAATTGGTAGCGTCATGTGATATCTGATTTCCGGAACAACTATTGAAAGAGCTTGACTTAATGCATTCAGTTGATTAGCTTGTGTTGTATGTCCAACATGGTTGTGGACCTGTGGTAATGGGTGCGTGTCAATACAAAACAATGTTTCTCTTCTGCTGGCAGTATGGAGTAATTGAATCATGAATTAATGTGAAATGCTCTCACTCCCAGACGTCCTTCTTAATTCTAAAAGGAACAGAAAGAGAAAAGGTGTTGATCAGTGAAACGTGGCTGGTGAATAGAAAATAAATAAAGAGGCGTACTTGGAGTGGAAGTCCGGACGTGGTGAAACAAGGTGTGAAAGAAGAGTTGGTCAGAGTTTTGTACGGTGAGAGAGGATAGACGTGAAGTAGGAAGACCTAGGTGGAGTAGGCAGACAAATAGTACAAAAAGAAGATGTGGATAAAGAAAAGAAGGATATGTCGTCTGTTGGAGGCTAGGGAGTTGACGTGATGAGGTGAAGGAAGAGAGTGAAAGAGAGGGATTAATGTCTAAGCATTGGAGAGATGGTGCACATGGAAGAGAGAACAAAGGATGACCTAAAGAGAAAATTGTTGACGTCAGGCTCTGTCCAACAGCCAAGAGAAGTACGGTATAGGATAGGGTGTAGGTTGGGTTGCTTTTGAGGCTGTACAGTGAGGAGGTCTTCTAGGTCTTGTTTTTGGTGTATAGGGGAGACAGTAACCTAAGATAAAAAGGAAGGCTAGACGAGTATAAAAGAAAGGGAAGACGTGAAGAGAAGAATAGGAAGTACGGTGGTGATTGAGACTTGAGAGAGTGGCTGACGCAAATTGAGAGGCGCAACTGACGTGAAGGATGGAAGGCTAGTTGGTAGGTCTACAGGCTAAGAAAGTGAGAAGTATAAAGGCAGATGGTGATGTAGGAGAGTTGGAGGCTTCTTTGGTTTGGTACTTGATTGGAAAGAAAGATAGAGTGGTCGGTGGCTGATGGGGTATTACCAAAAGAGAAGAAGTAGGTGGGACTGGGCTAAGAGTAGGCAGACAACACGTGATTGAGGGGAATGTAAATAGATAACAGAGAGAGAACATAAAGAACATCTTCTTTTAAGTTGAGGTTTTGTTGTGTTGGGTGTAGGCGGAGGTAGTTGAGGCTGTCAGGAGGTGTACAGGGCCTGTTATTGTGAAAGTGAACAAAGGCAGGAGAGAAGACGAAGACGACTGACGACTGTATCTTGAGTTTGGTTCAATCTTCTTTATCTCTACTTTGTTAATTATTTTTATAAGTTTTAAGAAACCCTTAGTCATGTCTTGCTGATTTTTATAACTAGGGTTTAATGTTGAAACCACTTAAAGTTTTAAATCAATTAAATTGAATTATTTGATACATACTATTTTGATTTGAATAGATTAATGCCATGATTTTATTTATTGATTTAATGAAAAATTAGTTGTTGCTTCACCGGTTCTGTACAATACAGTAACTTATGCGCAGATTAATAGGATAACAAATATGTTTGTCTACTTATTTGATATTTCATGCTTGGGTTAAATTCTTAAATGGGGTATGCTTAGAAGAGCCAGATATTATTTGTGAACCTATAATTAGTTTTGTATTATTTTGTCGCTAACGCAATTAGATGGTGTATGCATGAGACTTAGAGCTTTTGATGCGCCATGCTTAGGGTGTCCCTGTGATATTTGCGACTCTAATACATATAATAGGTGATGTCGATAGAACGAACAATAGATGAATATTCAAGAGTTATGTTTCACTTCAGTAATTAAATATAAATAGTTGTGGATACTGAAAACCCTGGTTACTGTTCTCCCACTTGATTTATTTTTATTAGTTTAGTTTGTTTTATTATTTATTCATAAATATAAAAATTTCAAAAATATTATTCTTGATTAGTTGATTACAGATATTGATTGCAGTATTGTCCCCGCTCCCAGTGGGTTCGACCCGTACTTGCCGTTGTCTACTAGTTAGACACCGTACGATTGCGGTTTATTTATATACGTATTCTAAAATCCTATCATATACCGTGATGCATGATTGAGAATGCATCAGTGAATGTTGCGTATCCGAGAACGGGTTATAGTTCTAATGCACTATTATGTCGTGATGCATGATTGAGAATGCATCACTGAACCAATGTTGCGTATTGAGAATGGATCATAGTGCTAAGGCACTATTATGCTGTGATACATGATTGAGAATGCATCACTGAATGTTGCGTATCCGAGAAGGCATTATAGTGTTAATGCACTATTATGTCGTGATGTATTATTGAGAATGCATCACGGAATCAATGTTGCGTAATGGGAATGCATCATAGTTGATGTAATTTTAAAAGTGGTAAATAAAGTGTTCGATTCTCGAACTTGTGAAGGTAATGATTTTAGAAAATAATGGACTTAATCTAATTAAATAAAAATCAGGAAAATAAACTAGAAATGATTTTTAGAAAATATGGAGAAAACCAGGAATCAGGAATCAGTTATTTCCAACAATTTATGTGATTAATCATGCAATTCTTTTAAATAAATTAAGCTCAAATATTGCCAAAATAGGTTTTTATGCAAACAAGCAGAGGTAAATCACAAGCATGGGACATCATAGGTTGTCAACCCAGCATGACCCATCAAACAAAAACACCACTACTGAATGAAAACCGTTTTTCTATTTCGAAACTATGCAATTTTAACAAGTAAAGAATTGTAAATAATTAATTAAAAATAGACTTACCACATAAAATTGAGAGAAAAACCTTCTCCATCATCCCAGTAAATAAACTTAGCTCATGGTGGAGAAAACTTGCTCAAAATATTGATTACAAGGTTGAATAATGGTGCAACAGCTGAACAGAAACGTTTATAAGTGTATCCAGAGATGGTTCCGCTGTTACAGAAAGTTCTAAGCAACAAAGGAAAAGAAAGAATAGGCAACAGAACAGTTTGAATCAGCAACAGATGTAGATGTTGCTGAGTCGTCTTCCCCGGTGATGACTGAATGAAGAACACGGCACCGGAGCAGCAGCAGGTAGTCGGCGGTGACGGAAGTGGCCGGAAATTCTCTGAATTGATCTCTAGGGCTGCGTATCCGTTTCTCTTGGCTTCTCTTGGTTTATATAGGGTCTACAAACCCTAGGGAGAGTTCTAAACCCAATCAAACTCGCAATATTTATCCCAATTTGATGAAACAGTCCCTCTCCTAGCCGGAATCGGAAAATTAGTGTTTCCCGTGATTTCCGGCCAATTTTCCTCTGTTTTTGACGTGTTGAGGCTTGTATCAATCTCATCTAGCTTGTGGGGTACTTGGAATCGCAAAACAACTCGAAAATCTCGTGGATTTTGAGTGTACAGGACTGTCCAGGAACTTCCGATGAGTCCTGATCCGGCTCGGCTGAATTGACTCGCTGGGTTGACCCGCTGGGTTGACTCGGCCTATTCTGGGGTGTCCCTTATCCATTCTTGGGGTACCTATAACACTTGTCCTTGGGTGCCTTTATCACTTTTTGAGCCAATTTTTCCACAAATCTCTATTCTTCTAATGTACCTACAAAAGCATAAAAACACGTAATAAACGCAAAATCGAATACTAACTTACTAGAAATTAAGGTGCAAATTAGACATTAAAATGTGTATATCTAGTGCTAAGGCACTATTATGTTGTGATGCATTATTGAGAATGCATCACTAAATCAAGGTTGCGTATTGAAAATGCATTACAGTGCTAAGTTACTATTATGCCATGATGCATAATTTAGAATGCATCACTGAGCCAATGTTGCGTGTTCGGAAATGCATCATAGTGGCAAAACATTATTATGTCGTGATGCATTATTGAGAA
>JAJJMC010031948.1:92018-147353 GCA_023531435.1 Papaver californicum
CTGACCAATGTTGCGTATTCGAGAATGCATTATAGTGCTAATGCACTATTATACCGTGATGCATTATTGAGAATGAATCACTGGCCAATGTTGCGTATTTTAGAAGGCATCATAGTGCTAATGCACTATGATGCCGAGATGCATGATTGAGAATGCATCACTAAGCCAATATTGTGTATCTGAGGAGGTATCATAGTGCTAATGCACTATAATGCCGTGATGTATGATTGAGAATGCATCACTAGAAAGTGCAGTAGATGAACGCGATATATCCTCCTTATATGCACTTGTATAAATGCAAATAAAACATATATAGGGAGGAGGTGTTGGTTGGAAATTGATTAGCCTTAGTTATGCCAACCAGTTAACGAATTTGCCTAGAGGCGCCAACCAGTTAGCGGATTTGCCTAGAGGCGCCATCCAGTTAGCGGATTTGCCTAGAGGCGCCAACCAGTTGGCGTTTTTGCCTAAAGTGCAGTCGATGGATGTCATTTCCCTTTCTTTTAATTATTTGTAAAAATGCGAATAAAACATACATAGGGAGGCAGCTTTGCTTGAATGTGCATGAGCGGTAATGCACATATATATGCGATGTGGCTAGTGCATGAGCAGTAATGCACATATATGCGATGTGGCATGTGCATGAACTGTAATGCACATACATATGCGATGTGGCCTATACGTTGTAGCATACTTCATGCTTAAGCATCAATATGCTTGTAGCTTATTCGACAAAGCTTGTATGTGCATGAGCGGTAATGCACATATAGATATGCGATGTGACTTATACGTTGGAGCATACTTGATGCTTAAGTATCAATATGTTTGTATATTATACCATAAAGCTTGAATTATGCGAAAGCATCATTCAATCGTGTTACGTACTCGAGAATGTACATTTGCATAAGTAAATAGCGATAGTTATGCACAAGCTAGTGCATACCGTGCGAAAGTCCTTCGGTCTATACATTCTAGTTTTCGCTTGGCCTTTAGCCTTGAAATGAAGTGGGAATTGATGTTGGCTTTGCCTTAATAGGCTTAAGTTGCTTGTCCATTTTGAATTGACTCTTGGGATGAACTACGGTCATGCTTTGATCCCTTCAAGGTACGGGTTGGGTACGTAGGAAGCCGCAATGCAATGCATTGAGGTGCAGCATCTTGTCGCTCATATCATCTAATGTGGAGATGATTGTGACGCTTTGGTAACTCATATCATCTGGCTCGGTAATGCTATGCAAGAGATAATTGTTACCGCATTTGATGAGGCAGTTGCACTCCATTTGATGGATGTTCATACTTCATATCAAGTTATTCGTTATGAACGAAATATGCCTGGTTTCTACATTCTTGGAAAGAGCAAGATCAGTGCATGCACCCAGTGCTTAGTCGAAGCAGAGTTGATGAAACGAAAAATAGGCCTGAAATGGTCTAGGTGCTAGTCCAAGGCATGAGTTAGTCCAGGACAATGCTCGTAAGTATGTGATGCTTTCAAAAGGCATTCACTATTCGCCTTTATGGCCTTGCACCCTTAGCAGAACAAGGGTGAGGTGGAACGGTATAAACGTAGTTGGAATGATGTGGAAACTACGTTTCGAGTATAATGCTTACAAGGCATGCTTGGAAATAAAAAATCTACCTGCATTTTCCAGCGAGAAGTTAAGCTCTAAGGTGCGGTTACTATCTTTTAATCGTTCATTGAGGAGTTCTGGCCTGCCCAGCGCAACGCGCCGGAGGCGAAATTTTCCGGTCTGTGACAAATGTTATCAGAGCAAGTTCCGAGAAAACACTAGGGACTGTGCGTTTTGGAATCGTCAAGTGAGTGTTTGTAATACGATTACATTTTTTTCCCTTCAAAGGAAAAAAGAAAAAGGCTGGAAGAGTAGGCCAACCGTTATGCAAAAAGAAGAGTTTGTGACTGCTAGATCATTTACTTTGTAAGTTTTTGTTGGACAATCTTGGGGCTCCTCCTCTCCTCGCTTCACGTGAGGATCAAAGCTTGGTCTCCTTCTCTTCTGTCACTAGAAGACCAAAGCTTAGTCTCCTCCTCTTCCTTCACGTAAAGACCAAAATTGGTCATTCTTCCCCTTCCATCACGTAGAAACCAAAATTGAATGTTCTTCCCTTTCTTTTGTTCACGTGAATCTTATGGCTTAATAAATTAGGGCTTCGAGAATCTAAAAAATACTAAGCTATACTAGATATCTCACATACCATGTTTCATGCACAACTGCATACTCTTATCAATGCAAGATTGACTAAGACGGGCACACTGTTTTTTATACACAAATAAATACATATTTATTAGTCTGCTAGACTCCTCAGCTAGTCAAGCAAAACGTATTTTATTTTAGTCTTCTGGAATCCTCAGCTAGTCAAGCAAGACATATTTTTAGTCTTCTGGACTCCTCAGCTAGTCAAGCAAGATGTATTTTATTTTAGTCTGCTAGACTCATCAGTCTAGTCAAGCAAGACAGGCATATCGAATGGTCAATCAAGACAAGTCTTCAGTCAAAAGACCCATTGAGCAGGTCTCAATCGACTTAACATCAGTAGTGCTTAATACTACAATATTACACGAGACATCAAATGTCTCAGATGGAGGAATACTAATTAGGGTTTTGGTCTGGCGGTCTACGAAATGTGGTGCAACAGTGTACACACTAAAGAGAAGTTCAGGAAAGATCGATAGCAGTTGAGTAGAAGAGTAGTGATTTGAGTAACCAATTGTTCAACCGCAATTCAAGTGGAGAGCAGTTGTCAGAAACTCCTCTACTTTTACCATTTCACCACTATTCAACCACCGACAGTTTCTTTCAGAAAAGAGGTCGACTGGTTACAATAGATATGATATAAATGGATGTTCAATCTATTGAACAAAGCACACGTTTTTTTGACATGAAAACAAGTTTTTCAAAAACAACAAAGCAAGTCTGAATTTCCAAGTCGAACATAAAAGAACTCGACCACTCAATTGTTCATAACTATTCACGCCAACTACATCCAACAGAGTCTGATATTGTGACCTCATTCTTCTCTCGCTTCCCTCCCTAAGAGATACCCTTCTCCACCTCATTTTGTGACTGAAGCAAGACTAGAACGGCCACTGGCTGGTTTAGGCCAGGATTGTACAGATTGAATCTCTCGAATCTAAACAAAGTACTTCAACAGTACAAACATTTAAGGATTGAGGAATTATCACTTGCTCACCCCAGTTTTCCTAAAATAGCCCTCAATTCGTTTTTTTCCACAAATATTTTGGCGACCACAGTGGGAGGTCAATCTCTCAATTGCAAAGTCATTTCTTCAAATCTTTTAATTTCTTCAATTGTCTCAATTTCAGAATGGTTGGCCGCAGACTAGATCTTACAATCACTAGTCATAATCATGATCTCTCCAGTACCAATAGTAATGCCACGAATATTGTTCCTCCTACGGTCAATGGTACCACCAATGATCTTCACTCTAATGGTGTAGCGGAAATCATAAATATTCAAAATTCCACATCCCTCACCATAGCAGAACTCGGGCAGAGATATGAGACTATGTCAAGAACCCTTGCAAGGCTAGAGCATTTGTAAGGCTTTATCCTTTACTTCCTTCACCGTCTGACAGAAGAATTAGGGCATAACACTGTTTCAGGAAAGATTTGGAGTCTCTGGGGTTGGGGACTCCTCCCCAAGAAGATGAGCTTTCTCTTACTCACATTAGGAGTTTCACTACCTGTGAATAGCCAGTACGCCAAGAAGCCATGTTCCTCATTGAAAGTTTGTGTGATCTTATGTATTTTCCTAAAGAACAACGTGTAGATACGTTCGCTTCTCTCAACCGTGTTGCTTTTGACACACACCTAAATTCATCCTCTCCAGAAGTGATAGAGGTATCCATCGTATTTGTCTCTCCCTAAGCAATATCACCTTCACTTAAGAAGAATGATGGTTGAATAGGGTCATAATCGAGCTTTGTATGTGACTGCACATGTCACGATTTGGAATTCATAAGAGATCTCATCGAGTTGCTGCCAACATTATCCCTCTCAAAACTCTCAGAACAGCCAGAGTGCAACAGAGCAAGATCGTGTATTAACCTATTGTGATGAAATATTTCAAAGGGAACATGACTAACCATATGATCCTGGGATCAAGAGTCAACTTTCACGTGATCGAAAAAGAACCTGAGTACCATATGATCCTGGGATGGTCGTGGCTTCACGACAATAAGGTTGTCCCTTCAACTTACCATCAATGCATGAAGACAATGCTCAATGATAAAATTATCCGTATTGCAGCATCCTCGTCTTCCTATGCTCCAATCTATGATGCTGAATTCTTCGAGCTTAGAGATGATGAACATGGCCCACCGAATAAAATCTACAACACGCCGTTACCTACTTGGGCATCAATCGAGAAGGATGTCGTCTCCAACGTCGAAGGAAGAGGCAAATATCCCAAAAACGCCTCTCTCATTAAGCTTTGCTAAAAAATATCCAACGATTACCAGAATCCCAACTCACTCTCACACCAAGAGAGGACGCAACTTCATCACCAGTTATGATACTGAAGGAAGAGTCATCTATCTTCATCGTCGATGTTAGCAATTAACAGGGGAGGCTCTGACGAGCCTTCTCGCCCAAAGGAATGAAATGATATCGAACCAACACTAGAGGAGGAGGTGCAGGATGCGCCACGGTAACTGCAAGATGGCATAGACTCGACAACAGATGAATTAGAAATGGTCAAGATCGGGACAGAAGAAGTGCCTTCTCAATTAGTTCATCCTTATCACCAGATGAACGAACATGACTTATAAAGCTTCTAAAAGAATATCAAGACATGTTCTCCTGGATTTATGAAGAGATACCTGGTTTAGATGACAAATTGGTTACCCATCATCTACACATCATCTCTGGATCATACAAGTCCGTCAAACACCGCAGAGACAATTCTGACATTAAATAGAGGAAAAATCAAAGTTGAGATATAGAAGCTGCTTACTGTCGGATTCATCAAACCTTTCCAATATCCCACTTGGTTGGCCAATTTCGTACCTGTCAAGAAGAAGAATGGTCAAATTAGATGTTGTATAGACTTTAGAAATTTGAACAAGTGTTGCCCCAAAGACGTTTTTCCTCTTCCAAACATCAATATGTTAATTGGCGCTACTACAGGCCATGGCATGTTCTCTTTCATGGATAGCTATAGTGGTTATAACCAGATCAAGATGTATGAACATGATGCTAGTAAAACTGTTTTCCAAACTCCTATCGGAAATTTTTACTATACTGTGATGCATTTTGGTCTAAAGAATACATGTGCCACCTATCAACATGCCATGACTATCATCTTCCATGATATGATGCACAAACAGGTAGAAGATTACGTTGATGATGTGGTAGTCAAATCCAAAACTCGAGCAGGCCACCTACAGATGTTACTTCAAGTATTAGAGAGGCGTCGAGAATATAACCTAAAGATGAACCCTCTGAAATGTGCATTTGGTATCTGGAAAATTTCTAGGATTTCAAGTAATGGCAAAAGGGATCAAGGTAGATCCAACTAAGCCTCAGGCTATCACTACCATGCCTCCACCACAGACCGTCACCCAACTCAAGAGCTTCATAGGAAAAGTATTGTATATCAACGCTTCATTCCAGGATTGGCTCAGTTTGTCTCCTCATTAACTCCACTATTGAAGAAAGGGACAAGTTATGTTTGGTTTGCTGCTCAGCAGGAAGTATTTTGTAAAATCCAGCAACTACTATTGTCCCCAGCCGTGATGAGATCCCTGATAGCAGGACGACCTTTACTTCTGTACACATCCTCTAGCGATGTCGCTACAGGAGCTCTTCTTGCTCATGAAGATGATATGGGGGTTGAGTACTGATGCATCGGAAAATCGACTTTGTTTTACCGCAAGTGCACATTGTTGAAAGATGTATACAATAGCAAATACAATTCGTTTCCACGAGGAGTTTGAATCACTTTTACTAACTAATATAAGTAACTTTCGAGTCTAAGAATGCTTCAAAAGATTTTTTTTCTGATTTTTAAACTAAGAAATTAAGCTAAGAATGAATTAAAGAAATTTAACGAAGACTGAAATTAAGTTTAGAAAATTGTTAAGAATTCGGGAATTCGTTGTAGATTAGGGTTTTACTTGCGTTCATCAACAAGGGTATCCATTTTACTCATGCAAAGTGGCAAATCTAGCTACTCATACACACTAGATATTTCGGTCAAGAATCATAGAAAAGAATTCACAAAAAGATCGTTTATTGTCATCCTAAGGTACAATTTTGAAGCCCTAAGTATACGTGGCATAAATAGTCAAAGTATATTCATAAAACGATTTAAAACCAATGTTTTACGAGTTCTTGTATTAACCAAACAATGAACTATACGTGGCACAAAACATAAAAAATTATTGAGAAAGATAAAACATTGAAAGAGAGACAAAACATTAAAATTAAGCTTTATTAGTTGAAAACCCTAATTTTGAAACATAAATAAAATAATACTACAAATTCATCCTTCGATCCTTCACCATAACAAAAGATTTAACTAGATATGATTTTCTCAAAATCCATAAACAAATTGATAAAGAAATAACAAGCTAAGCAAATCGAAAAGCAAAGAAAATAGCTAAACCCTAATTATCTCCCTGTAGACTCCAGGGTATCCCCTTGTTTATGCGTCAAAGTCTTATATATAGGTGTTGTATTAGGTCAAACAAAACCCAGCGGTTGCTCTACAAATAAAGCCCAAAACAGAATTAATCAAACTATTCAATCAGCCAAGCCTATCAGTTCCGTGAGACTAACAGGCTACTTCAAACACATCCAAACTCCTTCCCTGCAATTTATCATTCATTCACTCACAACAACCCATTCAATTTAAACCCATATGTCACAGGGGTGCACCAAATGGCTCAACACATGGCTAATTCACCCTTGTGCACCACCTTGGCTAGCCCTTTTGGCTAAGTGGCTAGCCTCATTCTAGAATCTTCTACCATTTGTCCTTTTCTTAGAACATTCTAGAATAGTGTAGATATTTGTGGATAAGATTGGAATAATCTAGAAGTAGATCCTAGCCATACATTTGTATAGATCTTAGATAAGTTTCTAGAACATTCCTGGCTCCCAACTAGTATAAATAGGGATGCCATTCTCATTTGTAATCATCCAACAATCCAATTATTCAAGTAAGAGAGTAATACAAACTTAATTCTCTCATTCAATCATTCTCTCTTGTTCTTGAGTGTTCTTGAGCGTTCTTGAGTTTCTTGTGAGTTTTGATCTTGAGTAGTTACACAAAGTTGGTTAAAACTTTATTTGGGAGGCTGACTTGCCTAGTAACGGAATTCTAGTCAAGTGCCGCACGAAGTAAAGTCAAGGCGAAGGACCGACCCCGTGACACATAGCAGCAACCAGCGACACTATAATTCACTTCTATTTCAATTTCAACTCAACAGTTCACTGCAACACACTTTGTATCCATTCACCAACAGATTGTCCGGCCAAAACCCAACAAGTGGGCAGCAGCAAACTCACTCTCTTCTCTGTTTAGCAGCTCGAGATCCATCACCATAACAATCTTGAACGCTAACCCGATACAGAACCATCTCAGACCTTCATCAACTAACTTCTCGGTTCTCTCTTCTAGCTTGGAATCAAAGACCCATCAATTCTTCTTCTAACTCAAACCAAGCTCAATTATCTGAGACACAACCACCGGAACAACATCAGATCCTCTCTTCAAAAACCCATCTCTAATTCCTTTCACAGATCTTCTATCTCTCACTAATTCTCGACCACAGACGCCAGCAGCAAATCGAACCACTTCTTCTAATTCTTCTCGTCTGTTATCAACTCGAACACCAACAGCGAACCTATGGCAGTAAGCCAATCCTCATTATCTTCTCAAGCTTAATCAGCGAGGTCAAAACTCCATTTCATGTTTTTCCTCTCTGTCTCAAAGCTTTACAGACTTTTCTTCATCCTCTAAAACAACCACCACAGGATGCTGCTCTTCTTTTGAATTGACGGAAAATCCATCATATATTCACACCCTCTCTCACTTCTTCATCAGTTCTTCGCATCTTCCTCTTTTTTCACTTTGTTCTGATAAGAAGAGAAATGCTATGTGATGCTTGGAATATTCCGTGAATTCATGCGGTGATACACTGACCACGTCTCACTCTCTATCTTTTAAAGGGTTCACATGTGTGAACAGCTACACCAGTTACTGTAGTCGCAGGTGCCATTTAAACTCGCAATTTAGCCGAATCATTTATATTTCCTACAAAATACCTAAAATAAAAATATTAGCTGAAAAAGGAGACCTAGCTAGTGTAAATATAGGTATAATTATATTGCACTAACGTGCTTATCATGTACCCGGTTTATTATATCAGTCGTTCACTGAAGAATGCTAAGCTTAGATATCCCGAAGCCGAAAAGGAATGTTTAACATTAGTTCACGCCATGCAGAAAATTAGGAATTACCTACTATCTAATAGAGTAGTGTTGGTTGTTAAAGCTGATCCCATCATATTCCTGCTACCAAAACCGACCCTAATAGGAAGAGCATCTAAGTGGCTACTTCAAATGTCGGAATTTGACATAGCTTGCGTCTCACCAAAAACAATAAAGAGACAAGCAGTAGCAGACATACTAGCGTTCCTAGGCGAAGAAGCCACTATGTTGCATGAAGATGTACCCGGAGAATTTCCAGAAATTTCTCTTATCAAAGAAGAACCATGGTTGTTATATTTCGATGGCTCCACTATTCCTAGTAACAACACAGGAGGAGCCGGTATAGTTCTAGTGTCTCCAGTTGGCAAAGTCTTCTCTCACTCATTCAAACTAGACTTCGAGTGTACCATAATTCAGTAGAATATGAAGCTTTCTTGATAGGACTTTCGCTAGCCAAGCAAGCAGGATCAACACATCTAGAGATAAGAGGTGATTCAATGCTACTAGTCAACCAGATGAATGGAGTATACTCTCTCAAAGAAGCAATGTTATCCCCTTACCGAACGGAGGCTCAGAAGCTAAGTACTCAATTTGCTGAAGCACCAATAGTTCATATTGGACGCACTAACAATAGACATGTTGATTCTCTAACCACTTTAGCTTCTAAGTTACAATTTAAAGGGCAAGAGCAAGTATTGATGGTACAAAGGTGGACTATGTCATCGACTTGGATGGTTGAAGCTGAGAAAGCTCAAGAAAATGACTGGAGGATGCCAATCATCAATGAAATCAGCAATTCACTTCCTCAAGGAAAAATCAAACTTAAAAGCCTAAAGAACTTCTTCCTGCTTCACAAAATGCTATACTTCAGAAACTTAGATGGGTCATTGTCAAGATGTCTAAGTGATGAAGAAGCGCAACAACAACTCCACCACGTGCATGATAAAATATATGGGCAGACTCTAGTAGTAACCCTCTAACGACGCCTTCAAAGGCTTGGGTATTACTGTCCATACATGGAGACTCAATCTCGAGCACTGCAAAACGCTTTCACAAACTGTCAAGCACCACCACATCAACTAGAAGCCTTGACTATTCACCATGCCGGGGATTGGCGAGAACCGTATGTAAAGTATATTCGAGATAATATTCAACCCTCGGACAAGAGAGAAACAAGTAGGATAAGACAGAAGACCAAGAG
Organism: Papaver californicum; assembly: GCA_023531435.1. NCBI lineage: Eukaryota > Viridiplantae > Streptophyta > Magnoliopsida > Ranunculales > Papaveraceae > Papaver > Papaver californicum. Next base: position 101,693 of record JAJJMC010031948.1, read on the forward strand.
GTTTATTTTGCATGAAGGGATCCTGTACCGCAAGAGTCTTAGAGGAAACCTATTACGATGCCTAGCTGACTCTAAAATTGTTGGAATGCTGAAGGAAGCACACGAAGGTCAACATCAAGGAAAGAGAAAACTATTTCTTCAAATTCATGAAAGATAATATTGGACGACCATAAAAGACGATGCAGCTGCATTTGTCCAAAAATATCACAAATGTCAAGTTCATGGAAACCTCATTTATACGCCCTGCATCCCTCTTCATTCAAGCAGCATCCCTTGCCCTTGTACAGCTGGGGACTGGATATCATTGGAAAAGTCAACCCACCATCGTCAAAGCAACATGATTTGATGATGGGTTGAAGTTAATCCTCTCAAGAGTATTTTACGAAATGGGTTGAAGCTATTCCTCTCAAGAGTTCAAATGGAGAGACAGTTGCAGCATTCATCAAGGAATATATCATTTGCAGGTTTGGCGTCCCTAAACATATTATTATAGACAATGGAACGCCTTTTGCTAATGAACAAGTCAGACACCTGCTACAAGGGTATGACATCAGAAGCCAAGCATATTCAACAAGACATGTCTGCTCCAAAATTTTCCCATAAATAGGAAGGTCCCTATGTGGTTATTAAAGCGATGGTCAGTGGATATTACAAAATCATCTCTGTCGATGGAGGTGTGCAAGGGATCATATCCAATGATAAGTGGCTTAAAGCATATTATGCTTAGGCAGAGATTAAAATCACTCTCAAATATTACTGTGTGGTTTCCTTTCTTTTCAATTCCTTCAAAAGAATAGTATTATGCATTGTCAACTCAAAAAATCCAAACTAGACTTCATTAATATAAAGAAAACTTCTTTACATCAAAGTTGCAATCATTATTTTCAACTAGCTACTTATTCAAAAAGAAAAACACTTAAAATCAAAAGCCTACTGCCTAGAATAAACCATCAAGTAATCGATAGTCTCTCTTGTACAACATCTCCATTCTCTTTTGGAACCACTCAGTCCTAGATTTAAATCCCTGGATCAACTCCTCAACTTTTGATGATTCTTTCTCTAGAGTCCCCTCCTCTTCCATAATAGTTATGATACCTGCACGATCTAATTTAATGACATCCAACCGCTGACAAAGCCAACCTACATTAAACTCCAAGGCTTCACAAGTAGACAGTGGATTTTCTCATATCGGGATAGAAGAGTTCGTGACATCATGAAGAGTTACATTCTCCATTTCATCAATCATGGGGATAAGAAAATGTACTGTAGATACCAAGGTGGAGGTACAATGTTCCACAAATCTTCTAGTTACAATATGACAATATTTCTTCAAGATTCCAGCGTACAAGTCAGCATATTGATTCGATACAAGGAATCCTCCTACAATTTGGTGCTCAGTCGACGAAGATTTCATCTTAATTGCAAAAGGTAAACCTACATCAGGATACTCATAAACAATAATTCCTAAGTCAACATCTGCCAAGTTAGTTAAGAGGTGGTACGACCAGCAAAGTGGGAAGAATCTTTTTTAGGCTTATTCTCATCAATCACCATCACAAACGGTCCCCTGAAGCGGCTCGTACTACCACTATGAAATACAACAAAGGTCTGTATGAAACCAAGATGACAGGCGATATACATAATCAAACAAGTGAGAAGGAAAAAGAAATTACTAGGATAGCAATCTTATCAAACTTGTTGACCTTCACCGGTGGAGGCGGTGGATCTCCCTGTGATTCCAAATTTCTCCCACTCTAAAAAAAGAAGAGATTCCATTAGTCATCAATCTCCATAAGAAATACATATACTTCAAGATAAAGAGTTGACAAGTATTACCGAACTCAACACCCAAGCCTTACGCTTAACGTAAGAGCCTCCTCGGGATGAAGATGATCCACTCTGATCAGACATGGTGAAAGAGAAGCGGTTTGAACGAAGTATTCAGAAGAACATAGTAAATGGAGATAATCTACTCGGTCCTACATATATATACACAAATTCAAACCCTAAATTTTATAATCTCAAAGATTTGGAGCGGAGCAGACCCTATCCTAGGAGATCGTGATCAAGCATTGATAGAGTCAAAGTTTTTCATCAAAACCCTAAGCGACGACTATTTACGATGAAATATTGTTGAGCTTCAATCTATATCTTATCCACAACAAGAGGTAACAAACTTACCATATCTGTCAGAGAGGATCAACGTTAGGTCCAAGCACGCCTATCTACACCAACTTTGGAGTCATACCCATCTTCTTAACTAAGCAATGTCCTTCTTGATAAATCCTGGACCTTGCTTTATCATGACTCTCTATTTGTTAACCTCAAATGGCTTTCTAGCTTGCTTACTTATAATGGAACTACCCATCCATTCATATGGGTTTTTTTTTCATTCATTCAATCAGAACCATAAAAAAGATAATGGAAATATATAATAAAGGATTATTATTTTAAAAAAGTCTCGATTTAATCTGCATTGAACAACGTATACAAATTACGAAAAGTAAGGGTGCGCAAATAAAAAAAAAAGCATAATAGCCAGAGACTTAAGAATCAAGGTCGGGTACGGTCCCTTGTGGAGTTATCACCCTCACGATCGCTTGGCTTCTTTTCAAAGCCTGCTTCAACATCTTTTTGAAAATTTTCTTCAAAGGGAGGTTAATCTGCATCAGAATCCAGGACAACAACTCGAACTGGGTCTTTCTGTTCAACCTCAAGCTTCGTTTTCCCGATTCGGCGCCATTTCTGACGAGCAACAAGTCTTTCATCCTCAGCATTTCTTCGTTGAGAATCTTCATCACACCTCCATTGTTATTCCATGCTCACTGAAGCCAAGAAAGCATGAACACGTTCGCGGACTATGCTCAGATGTTTGAGAGACATACCACGAATCGCTTTCCTAGCTTCATAAAAGGGATGATCCAGCTTGGAGTGTACTTGTGCGAAGACGGTCTTATTTTTTTTTCTCTTCCAAATAATCAAGATCACGACTACGACCTGGAATCACCATTTCAAGGGACGATTAAAATACCTTTGAAGACAATCACATAGCAAAGGATTAACAAAATCTGCAAAAGAGAAATTAGGGTTAAGAGATATTTTTTATCTTAAACCAGTACGAGGGATATATTTATAAAAGATTTTGATAAAAACTTTGGTCGAAACCCTAGCTTACATGGACATGACTGATGAGGGAGATATTTTCCTTGGGCTGTTGAGGCAAATTGGTGAAGTATGTCCAATTAGACAATAATGAAAATCTAGGGTTACATTGATTGATATAGTTAGTATCATTAACAAAATAATAATGAATTCGTACAATTTACTTATATGATATCACCAACAACAAAGTTGATAGTCGAGACAATGCTAGCAGCAATATAAGAAAAAATCGCGCCTACAAGAGCAGAGGCTGTTAAGACAGGAACATAGGACAAAAGTTCACGTGAACTTTCACTTGAAAAAGAAGGGAATTTTTCAAGTGAACAAGTATTCATGTTTAGAAAAGGGTTTTAATTCAATCCCTAATTTTGCTTGCGAACAAAAGAGTGAAAAGAGACCCTAACTTACCTGATGGACGATGTTTGGTTGATATTCTCATGGGAATAAATAGACATAACTAGGCTCATAAAATTAGGGTTTCAAAGACGTAGCCAGTAAAGGAGGAAACAAATGTTGTTTAACGTACTGATGCTGGAAGAAGGGAACAAGGTCCTCTCTCATACGTAAAACAAAGTTGATGTCGTTTGGTCAAGACACTGTTTGTCCATCCTATTTGCTTATCTCCTTTAACCTATTCAACTGAACAACTCAAACCCTAAATAAACTTGTTTACCCTAATGTCCGACCTTACTTGTACGTTCGATCTATAACCTGAATATCAACTCTACGAAATTTATCCCAATATCCTTTTATTTGTTCGTCTAGCCTTCTCCACCTATCTTTCCTAGCTTGTCTCAAATATCCATCTACCTTCACATCCATTTTCTCAGCCTCTCTTTCAGTCAAGACGCACACGTCCATTGACCTTATTGAACTCAAACGACCAGCTTTACTATTCACATGTTCAGCTTCCAGTCCATCTTTGTTCAACTTGCACGTTCAACTCCAGTCAAAGTTCATTCATACGTCTCCAACCTAGATACGTTTGTCTACTTCAACTTTGAGATAGTACTCACGCATCTACTATCAAACTATGCTTGTCCGATCAAGAGTTTGCCACCAAATCTTTACTAGCACATCCAAGATGGTTTTCTAAATGACTTTTTCAAAAGTTCAAAGACGACTACTATTCCTCTGGCAATATCTAACCATTAAAACTATCAAATTCGTTTTATTTCTGTCTACCACGCAAGATTACTCATCTGTGCTAAGCAGGGGAATTAACATAAATAATGGGTTTTTTGACAAGGATAAAATAATATATTACCTCTCAAGACCTTGGTCTGAGAAATACTAAGCTTTCAAATTTTGCAAAAGAATTCTTGAGTAGGCGCTTATCTCTACTCTCTCTCAGGCGCTTATACCTGTCCTCTCTCTATATGTATGGCCAACATATACAAACAAGATGATGAGTTTAATCAATATCCATTGTTATACAAAATCATCAGAATAACACTGACGCTCACAACAACATTCCCAGATCTTTTGTGATTTTACATAAAATCCCAAGCTCCTAGATGGATTGCCCACTAGTATAGAGCAATTTGAGTATTCTAGTGCTATAGTTTTATTGGTTTTTGAAGAGGTTAAGTCTCTTAATTGGATAAGGATCAAAAGGAAGTGGAAAAGTTTAATGAGATTAGGTTTCCTAGTTAGATAAGGATCAAGAGGAGGTTACCAAAGCCTATAAATAGAGGAGCACAACACCAACCGAAATAGATCTCCTCTCAACACAAGGGTTTATTTTTCGTTTTCGATTTTAACTAAAATTATTATTTTCTTAATCAATTTACATGGCTTTCGAGAAAGCCATGTCTAGCTAAATCTTTTTGTTAGGGTGAAAGGATGAACTTGTAGAGATAGATTTTCTTGTGTTTCAAAAGTAGGGTTTTCAATTATAAAATCTTAGTGTTAATGTTTTTTCTCTCTTTCAATGTTTTATCTTTCTCGATTTCAGCACTATTTTTTGATCTCTTGAGTGCTAATTTCATCAACCATGAGGGTGACATCAGAATTGCGAAAAAACCTTACCTTGTAGTTTGATTTGCAGTTGTCACCACTCTATTTTTCTCTCGGCAACAACATGTCCATAGAAACAAGATCATCATCAACAAGCGTAACATTACAAATTTGAAAAAAGTTGAAGACGTTCAAGGTTTACAACAACACTACAAGAGTAAAATTCTATATCCTAGTTGAAGACTAAGTACAAGATCGAATAAATCAAAAGAAATGGATTTTTATGAAGTTCATGATATTGAGACAATACAAGTTGTGAAGAATCAAGTGGTAAAGTCCTTATCCCGCGTCCATAGTAATTTCATTCTATTTTTCAAGATATTAATTAAAAAAATGAAAAAATATAAAAAAAAACAGAAAAAGGAAAAAAAGAAAAAATATATTTGTTTTTATAGTTTTAGAGTATATTTGTTTTTATATTCATTCAATAAAGCCGTGAGGAAGAAGAAATCTATAAAGAGTTTTAAAAGCAACAAGAATTTGAGCATAAGAGAGTTATAAATTTTCAGAGTTCTACGAAGTTCAAGAGTTCATCATCTACAGTTGAAGCCGAAGACGTTTCCATGGGACGCTGTAAGAGTGGTGTTGACTGTAGATTCGATGAGAAGGTGAGTCAGCATTCCGATCCTCGCATAGTGGTTGATTTCCTTTCCTAGAGATCATCAGAAAAAATAGTATTTTTCTTCCCACGTTTCTATGGGATATTCAGATATAATTTGGAAGTTTTTTCCTTCCCACCATTCAACGGTGCAGGATTTTTATCTTCATTCCTGCCTGCACACATGAGAACCATAAAGTGCGTCTTTTGAGTGTCAAATTCATAAAACCCTATTGGTGAGGCAGAAACATTCGGTGGCTCTCGATCCTGAATTCTTTCATATGGTGGTTTTCTCCTAACTCAAGAGTTAAGCATGAGAATAATATTTATACATCTAACTTCTTCTTATTAGTGTGCAGAAACCTTATGTCCTCTTAGCTCTTTGGATGCATGTGTTCTGGAATATTTGAAAGTTGGAACTTAGGTTTTGTGGGTATATCTCTAGTAATCTCTACTCGTCCACTAGGGACACCTAGGGGTTCAAAGGCCTGTTACACATGCTAAGTTTTACTGTATCCTTAACGAAAAGAAGTTGTTGTAGTTTAAGTTAGTTTAGATTTGTAGTTTGCTCGAGGACTAGCAAAAGGCAAGTGTGGGGGAATTTGATAAGTGCATAATTTACATATTTTAAGTATCATTTCCTTATATTTATTTTCTCGATTTTGTGTGAATTACTTTGTATTATTATTACTTTTGTAGTTTATGTGTTTTATTAGGTTAATCTCTCAAAGAAGTAGAAATGAAGTTTTACAAGTGAAACTTACCAAAGACCCAGTGTACTCGGACAAATTCATAGTTTCTTCTCATCGTCCTGTAGAGGATTGAAAGGCAAAGCCAACGCAAAAAGAATGAGGTCATTCCGAGTTCGTATGAAGAAGTTATGAGCAAAACCGTGGAATCAACTTGGATTTGGTATCTGTTGGGCCTTATTGGGCCTGCGCGGGAAGAGAAATAAGGGAAGCGTTTTGGGCTCGCCTTTGACGTGAAAATTAAGGTTTTTGTTGGTTTTTGAGGAGGCTAAGTCTCCTAATTGGATAAGGATCAAAAGGAGGTGGAAAAGTTTAATGAGATTAGGTTTTCTAGTTGGATAAGGGTCAAGAGGAGGTTGCCAAAGCCTATATAAAGGGGAGCCTAGATACAATTTTCTGTACAATTTCTCACAAATAAAATACGTAGTATTTCTTAATCAATTTTTAATGGCTTTTAAGAAAGTCATGTCTAGGTAAATTTCTTTGTTAGGGTGAAAGGATGAACTTGTAATATTAATTTTCTTGTGTTTCAAAACTAGGGTTTTCAGTTATAAAAGTTTAATGTTAATGTTATGTCTCTCTTTCAATGTTTTACTTTCTCAATGATTTTTCATGTTCTATGCCATGTATATTTCATTGTTTGATTAGTAGAAGAACTCGTTGACCTTTTCGCGATAATCGTTTTATGAATATTCTTTGACTATTTATGTCACGTATACTTAGTACTTCGAAATTCTACTTTAGGTTGAGAACAAAAAATTCTTTTTGAAAATTCTTTTCTACGATTCTTAAACGAAATATCTTTCGAGTATTAGTAACTAGATTTGCTATTTCGCACGAGTAAAATCGATACCCTTTGTGATGAACGCAAGTAAACCCTAATCTACAACGGATTTCCGAAACCTTAACACTTTTCTATTATTGATTTCAATCTTCGTTAAACAGTTTTAATTCATTCATTAGTTAAATTCTTTACAAAAATCGGAAAAACATCTTTTGACCTGAAAGTTACTTGAATTAATTAGTATAACTAATACACACTCCTCGTGGGAACGAACCGTATTTGATCTTTCTACATCTTTCGACATTGTGCGCTTGCGGTAAAACAAAGTCGGTTTTCCGACGCATCATTCACCATCCGGTGGATATAAAGGTGTGTGAGTCAAAGATGCTTGAATTTGTAATCCTTGCAACCACATTAGTTGATTTTTTTTAAAGAAGTATCGGTGCATGATCTGAAACTATGTGTGGTAGATGATAACTTCTACATAAGGGTTTGAAGTCTTCTGCAAAAGCCCTTCCAATCTTTCAATTACAAAATTTAAAATTCATCCAAGTGAAAGGATCCCTTTGGAACTTGAGGTCTATGAAGGCACTTTTATCCATTATACTGAGGAAAGGTTGGATCTCAGCAAAAACTACCGATCGCTTAACAAAATAAAACATACAAATAAAAAAAATGCTTATCTTAAATGTAGCCGATACATTTATTATCTAGAGCCCTATAAAATAAGTGATTAAATTAACCAAAACGACCTTTATAATTATATACATAGCCCACAAAACTATACACAATTTTTATGTATAGCCCAAATAATCACATAGACTATCAAATTCCTAAATCAACAAAAAATTAATTACCTAATTTTTAATCGGTAAGTTTATATGAGATTTGTAACATAATTGATGATTTTAAAGAATAGTCGATACCCTCTATCAGTTAATCATGATTCTGAAAAAAAAAATTCATATTAGTGGATAATTTTTTATACATTATGTTATAGATTTTATAAGAATGATTCTAAGAAAAGTACAAAGACCTTATTTAATTCCATTTGGATTTTTATTGTCGTTGAGATTTTTAATTGAATAATTATAATTAATTAATATTAAAGAAAAAGTTTGGATTTATTTTGAATTTGAAAAAATTAGGAAGCTTGCGTTTATAATCGGTAAATTTGTAAGAATATTAGGAGAAAAATTACAGTCATTGGGTTAAGTTTGATTCTGGAAGAAAATAAGATTTAGAGTTTATAATTGATAAATTTATAAGAATATTTAGATAAAAATCACAATTAGTTTGAATTCTAATTTAGTTTTGATCTAAAAAGAATTAGGGTTTATTATGATTTTTAAAAAAAAAAGTAAAAATAAGTTGATTTTTAAGATATAATTAAGACTTATTTGATTTTTTATTTTAACTTAAATTTTTTGGACTTTAGATAATAAATACATGGACTATATCTTTATTTAGGTGATATGTTTATCTCTGTATTAGTGAATTTTGACCGCGACTTGTTACCAGTTGCTATTAAACATTCATTACCCCCACCAGGCACCAGCTTTTAATTGAAAAGGAAAGGAGAGAAAAAATAGAATAGATCGTTCAAGGAAGGACAACGTACAGTAGTTGACAACTTGACGGCCACCTAATCTAGTTATTGTACTCTCTCTAATTTTCTTCCTAATTCAATGGACTTAGTACAAACAATTTCTTTTAATATTTCATTCATTTACGGTTTACCCCCAAAAGTCGGTGTCGTTGCTAATCCTTAAAGAAACCCCCCATTATTCAATTCAAATTTTCAATGCTTGTTCAAGGACTAAATCAATCGAATTATACCACAACTATCGACATTTTCTAATCGTACATCAATGGCATCTATGATGATGAAATACAGAATTTAGCCAATTGATCATTAAAAATTAGATCAGATTATTATGATTTGGATTGCAGTTTAAACACTGAATAATTTAAAATTCTTAAAGAAGAATCTTGGAACCAGTCATAAAATTGAACAGATCAAACAATCATAAACCGAAGAAGAAGAAATTCTCAGATTTTCAATTATAACCAAATCAAACTGTAACAATATATGGGCAGCATCAAAATTAAATGATAAACATGGGTCTATATATCCTCTCTTTTCTTTCTTTCTTTCTTTCTTAATTTTCTTTCTCTTCTTTTGATTTAAATAGTATGCTGTTCAAACAACAGAATGAAGGATGATAAATTCAGTAGTATCAACACCACCACCAAAAGCTTTGACTCCACAACCACTGTTGCTGTTGGAAGTAGTAGCTCCTCCTCCTCCTGACATGATAGATGCTTCTTTCTGGTGGTGGTGCTGTTGAAGATCAGCATGGTTAGGAGGATGATAATACATCCTAGCAGTATGTGGACAATGAGAATGAAATCTAGCTGCAATTCTTACTCCGAGATCTAACATCTCAACATACTTCCCCATCTCTGTGACTGATAATAATCTCAAAATCTCTTGAAAAGATGGAAGAAGTAAAACCAAAAGAGATTAAGAAATCAAAAAGACTAAGAAAACAAGAAGAATGAATGAAAAAGTTAGAATACATCCCAGAGAGGTGAGCCCATGTAAATGGGGTGAATGAATGAAAGAAAAGGAATCCCAATTCGTTGTATTTATAGGAGGAGTTCTTTCTTTAATTTTGTCTCTATTTTACTCCTTTGTGTGACTGAAAAGAGAAGGAATATGCATGGAATTAAAGGGTTTTCTTACTGGATGTGGACGATGTTAGATTATGACAGTTGGTGAAAGATTTTTTATTTTTTGGGGCACGTCTCATGGACCGTCTGTCTGGTTGGTATATATACACAGAATCAAAGAAAGATCTTTTACTGATGGTGATAATTCAACCGAGATATGTTTAACTGAGTTTATTTTTATGCACAACCCTCTTTAGAATTAACATTTGATATTTTATTTGATTTGTTGATTAAATAAAATAATCCTCTTTAGAATTAACTAATGAGTGGCGCCTCATAACCATCCACACGGAAAGTGCACCTTTTTAGAAATAGTAATAACAAATAAATATGTTAAAAGAAATATATGATATTTTTATTTATGTTTGTTGTGTAAATAATTTTAAGGCCTTTTGGAATTTTCAACGTCTAAAATTCCATTTTATTTTGTGGAGTTAATGGGGTAGAAGCAATTTTTATGTTTGTTTTTGTGCATCCATAAATGTGTAGATGGTTATCTAACTTATGTAGTTATGAAAAATTATCAAATTTTTTATTAAATACAATCCAATCAAATCCAGTCCTTTGTATCTAACGAAGAAAATTATTTTATTTATATGAATTTTATAACAGTCTCTCAAATTTAATAATTTCATCTAAAAACCTTCTGGTTATGTTTTATATATCATATCTTATTTGTATTATATCTTATTTGTATTCGATGATGAATTGAAGTATCCTAGTAAGAGTATTGTTTTTTTTTTACTTATTTTTCATTCTGTAATTTATCCTTAAAAATATTCAGGCATCTTAAATATATATTAAGTCATTCTCGGTGACAAAGCGTTCCATAGAATGAAATATTTTTAATTCCATACCTTCGTAAGAATCAAGGCATGCTTAACGAGAAAAAAAAAAAAACCCACGTAAGAATCAAGGCATGCTTAACGAGAAACAAAAAAAAAAAAACCCAAGGGCACTATGCACTAACCACCATAAATGTTGGGTAACACCACTGAAGTAAAAGCATTGAAGAAGTTAGATGACTTATGTAAAAACTCTATGCATCGATCCCTTTATCTGTTAGCACATGACGGTAAACATGAAATCAAGAGGAAGATAGTGAAAGCATCTGCATCAAAATACAAGCATAAACTGGGTCGTGCCAGCAGGTTTATGTATAACAAGATAATTTGGTGGGAGGGGCTGGACTAGACTGATCGGCATAGTAATACAACATAGTATGCGGTATGGATAAACACGAAATATAACATACTAAGAAAGCACGTCATAACATGTGTAAAATACTACAAATTACACACTCAAATTTTAAGTGTATTTCATAGAAGAGTCTTTATTGTAGTAAATTTTTGATAAAAATTATATAATATCAAAATATCAGATTTTTTTTTTGAAAAACATAAATATGCCAGTACAATACGACACAACATAATTATTTTTTCCGACACAACACAACGCAATTTGCGCCCTTTAGCACAACATACATAACATGCCTTAATATCTAGCCCGATATAATATGGCGCACGCTAGACTTGATTTAGTGTGTTAGACTGTGCTGGATCGACATGTTTTGCATATCTAATTTAATCTTATATTTTTTTTAGTGCGTCCACAAAAGTTCTCTATGGTCTTTTCATTTTTTTTATTTTCTATTGTTATATTAGATCCGTTAGAGCGTCCACAGTCATTGGAGAATAAGACGGACCAAACCTATTTATGGTCTTTTGTCCGTCAAAAGCCAACCGCAATGGGACGATCAAGTTTGATCTTTGGTCCGTTTTTTCTACTGTTCAGGACCAATAATGGTTCAAAACCGGACCAAATGATTTATAGTCGAGCGGCCATGTAGGAAACCGTCTGATTCTAGGAGGGCATGTAGTGAACCGTCTGATGACAGATGCTCTTCTAACGTAACGCTTGAAAATACGTGCGTTAACCAAATCTCCGCATGATGAAGCATTCACCAAGATTACGCCTGATGAAGCGTGTGTCTAGGATCACGCCCACTAACAGGAGGTAACCAAATCACCGTCTCATTGAAGCGTAATGCTAGAAATCCGTTTGGTCCTTGCGTAATGCTAAGGCTCCGCCCCACTGAGAACATGCGTCTGATACTCCGCGTGGTTCTAGGCGTGCGTCTATGGGTACGCCCGGCTGATTTGTTATCGTTATGATTTGTCACCGTTCTGATTTGTTACCGTTGATCAACAGATGTAATTTGTATTCTGATATACCTATAAATTGATTAGCAATCCACCGCTTTAGTCCACTCAGCCATCTCTCCAAATTGAAAAAATTACTATGTTACGGTTACGCTTGAAGCCAAAAAGTCTTTATTTTTTCTTTCACTTTATTCTATAGATAGATAAGATAGATACAAATTGGATTAGCAATCCAACTCGAATTTCATTTCGATATCCCATTTCATATCCACAACTTTCACATTTCATAGAAGATTCATAATCTCTCATTTTCATAATTATGGCTTACGATATGTCGAAACATAATATTACATTATCCAGCAAGGGGTCATGAACGTCGGATGGATGGTTCAATGAGCATGGAATGGTTAGAACATATCCATGCTAACTTTTGTAATGAAATCGGTAACCCCAATAACCGGAACATAGCAAGTCTTTTTTGTCGATTTCAGGAAATAGGTAGGGCAGTAATCCAATTTTCTACTTTAACCACTAAGGTGAATGAAAGAAGAATTATGAATGAAACTGATGATGAAGTTGTTGCCAGATCTCTGGAGGAATGGAGAAGATGGAAAAGTTCATATTTCAGGTACCAACCTCATTTCAAGATCTTAAGGGTGATGGAAGAATACAACCCTTTTGTGTTCATTGTTCTCCGAAGATGTGAAGAACGTCGTCCATGGCGTCATACGACCCGTTGAAGGTTTGATTATAGGTTTGCTTAAGTGTTTAATTGTAATCTAATGATTTATTGTATTTCATTTCCTTTATGTTACACGATGTATGTCTTTTCGATTCATTAAAATGATTTTACGTTCAACAGTTTTACAAAAGCAATTTACTAATCTAATCACATTTTAGGACTAATTAAATGTGGGCACTTTAGCCATCTAATAAAATATATTGATAATACATGAGCTAATAAGTAGACCTAAACTCACTTTCGCAGGCATTGCAGCTGCACTTAGCATGTACAACAAGCCTTTAAACCCCTAGGTGCCCCTAGCGACCGAGTGGTGTCTCGGGCGGGTTTACAAGATATTTACCCACAAAACCTATCCAGAGGATTTATAATTTGTTATTCCTCACTAAAATCTGACCATAAGTGTTCGATCAATTCATTTCGCAAACGAATATGAGTATCTTTGTTGTGTAATGCACGTCAACGCTGGTCCACTCTCATTCTCGAAAGTTCAGCAGTGTTGTGTCTAGAAATATTTACCGGTGCATGGTGGTTGCGTTGATCATACTCATGCGGCCAATCACCGGGTAAACGCTCATCATCCACTATCATATTATGTAGAATGATTACAGTTTTCATTATATATACTAGTACGTCAGGATTCCACATTCGTGCTGGTTGCTTGATGATTGCAAATTGATTTTGTAGTACCCCGAAGCCTAGTTCTACATCTTTTCGGCAACCCTCTTGCATTGCAGAAATTTTTTGTTTCTTCTGAAAATATGGATGTTTAATCGACATTACAATAGTAACAATCTCTGGATATATTCCATCACCAAGATAATGCCCCATATGGTAATGATGTCCGTTGAAAACAAAGTTCACAGATGGTGCTTTCCCGTTGATAAGCTTTTTGAAAATATAAAAACGGTTCATCATATTTATATCATTGTTAGAACCAGGCATACCAAAAAATGCATGCCAAAACCAGAGATCATATGACATCACTGCCTCCAGGACAATACTTCCACTACCTTTGTACGCAGTGTAAGCACCTGATTCCGCTGATGGGCATTTATCCCATTTTCAGTGCATGCAATCTACACTACCTAACATCCCCGGAAATCCCCTTTCCTTGTTCTCATTAAGAAGCATTTCAACATCACGCTCAGTTGGTGTGCGCAAATATTCTTTCTCATACAAATGCACTTCCGTCTTAGAAAACCTACGAGTTGCTTCCAAAACTGTGGTTTCTCCAAACCGTAAATACTCATCTATTGCATCGGCCGCAAATTCATAAGCTAACATTCATATTGCTCCAGTAATTTTTTACTGAGGGGTTAATCCAAGAACACCACAAGCATCTTTTTTTTTGAACAAAATAATTATTTACAGCTACGACATCTCCCAATATACGGTTGAATAATTCTCGCCGCATTCTAAATCTTCTACGAAATACATTAGGAGGAAACGTCGGGTTTCTGCAAAAGTAATCTTTCCATGGAAGTTTTGCACCGGCATCACATTCTCTTGGTATTTGGATACGAGTATGTGGCCAGTTCATACTTGAAACGATAAATCCCGCAGTGACTTCTTGGTTATTTTGGCTCAATGCAAGTAAACCTTCGCCTGATGAGTACAAACTATTGTTATCATCATCACCAGAAGAAGAAGAAGAAGAAGAAGAAGAAGAAGAAGAAGAAGAAGGAGGAATAAAAGAACAAGTAGCATAATAGTGATTGTTATTTTGGTAGTATGTCATTTGCTTATTGATGTTTGTAGTTTTGGTTTGTGTACTTGGAGAATCGAATGTTCATTTTATAGGAAAATTAAGATAAGTCTGTGAGTTTTGATATGACCAAACATGCTGGGTATTTTAATGCAAAAACAGAGTTCAGGCAAATGGGGTGAACAAACGCATCAGAGATAAGAAGTGACAGTTGACAAGACAATACAAAATGGGCAAAACGATAAAGGAAAAAAAATAAATTTCGTTTTGAATTGACAATACAAAACAAATATAAAGGACAAAAGAAAAGATTATTAATATCTTTGGAGATGACAACACAAAGCTGGTAAAAGACAACGATAATGTAAGAAAAGTTTTTTGAAATGACAATTCAAATCTGACAAAAGAAAAAATTATTTGTTCAACTGACAATTCAATGCAAATGAATTACTACGCTTTCGTATTAAAGTTACGAAACTCTTGCGTAAAATCAGCTTATTCTTGAATTAAACCATAAGCTTCGACTTGTTATGAAAATAATAAAATAAATTTCTCAACCATTATTGTATACTAAATTTTTTTTATAGTGGTTTGTTGTATACTTACGTATGACAATTGTTGTTGAGGTGGAATGGGTACATGTTCACGAGGATGTTAGATGTTGTGTTTAATACGGTGACCAGCATAACCGTATGTTCAACCTCCCAATCGACTTTGGTGGCATATTTCTGCAGGTTAGTTACATGTCGCCAATATTCCATATACAGATCAAACGAAACAACACGCACTAATTGACTTGTAGAGACCAAATCGTTTTCCCTCATCTCCTCAATTTCGTCATTGTTCAATTGGTAATACGAGTAGGAGGGTTGCTCGGAACGCCCCATGTTTGATGATATTGCCTCCAACACCGTTCTCCGAGATACATGTTATTCTGTGAAAAGAAAATTACTATCAACAAATAAACCAATCAATTAACCGAAATTCAAAGAAAATAAAAAACAATCCTATGGAAATAAATTATAAACTCACAGTGCCTATCCAAGAGAATATAACCCTTTTCTCTGAGAGCTCTATTGCTTTCCATCCAATATAACTTTCCAGGATTAAGATCGTGGATTCCCACGGTTACCAGGTCACATCGTCTACAGACAACTTATTAAGAGAAGTCCTTGAACGAAAAATATCAATACTCTTCCTTCGTGTACCCTTCCACCGAGAACATCTAGGCCACATTGATTCACTTTCACTCGTTGGGTTCTTTGGTCGACATATGCCCATATATTCGTACCACCAAAACTAGAATGTGAAGACAACCAACAGAATAAATAAGTTAGCAAGAAATAAAAATTTAAAAGAATTATAAATAAGACTAAGAAATTTACCTCCAATATTTGGAAGGGTCAGGACAATGACCTTTGTCCACTGCCAGATGCGGCGAGACCGGAATACAATTTCGCAAATGCAGCACTACCCCAGTCATAATTGGCAACTGCATTTAGATCCTCAAAAGCAGCTAATCATCCAGCATCAATATAGGTTTTTGCATTTGAAAAGAAAAATTGACCCAAAACATACATATAAAAGGCTCTGGCCACTTTATCAACAAGTATGATCGTTAGCCGCAACCAATGTTTGTGGATCAAAATATGTGCTCAAAAATGCAACCGTAATTGCATCTGAAACCCACTGGGAATAAGTTCTCTTTTACAAACCTCACTATCTTTAATTTCAGGAAAAATATGCGCCCAAACATATTCAAATTGGTACTTCACCGAGTCATACGGAATAGCACCACCAATACCAATACTTAGTCCTGTCAACATTATCCAATCAAGGGGTGTGAACCCAATCTCACCAAAGGAGAAGTGAAAAGTGTTCGTGGTATCCCAAAAACGCTCAACAATGTAGTCAATCAATGCATGTGATGAATCTACTACATCCATGGTAAGTAAACGGTCTCATCCTCTCTTTTCAATAATATATTTTACCCTAGGGATGTGTTTAATAATACTTGCATAGGGCTGAATGACCGATTTGAGGGAACCACGATGTAAAAAACTTGATTTTGGTATCGGTTGAATATGTAATTTTGGTGGAGGCGTAACCCTGAGTATCTTCCACAACATTATAGTTATCCAACCCGGGAACCTCGACTCTTTCTTCAGTAATAGGGTCTTCATCTGAATCCTCAATAATTTTAGCCTTCTTGTTCCTCTTTCTTCGACCAACGAATCTCGACGTCACACTGCTCGACATCTGGGCAAACAGTACATACAAGTTTGAAAATCAAGAGTAATGCTCAGAATGCACAAATATAAAAATATATATTAGTCAATAAATCAAGGAATTTTTTTAAATAATTTCATAATTACAAAAGTAATTATCTAATTAGATAATCAAATGTACCAACATACAAAATCAACCACATTACAAAATTCATGATTCAAAAAATACTCCACTACTAATCAAATCATCAATTGTACCAAAAATCATCAAAATTCCCCAATTATATAATTCCATAAACATTTTTTATAAAACATAAACATTCCTAATTTTCAAATTTGAAAGATAATCAAGTCAATTCATCATAAAATTAACCACAACCCAACTCAAGTTAACCAACAACTTAATCAATTCTAACTTCAATTCAACAAATTATCATCAATTTTTTATACCCAATTTACAACATCCATAAACCCTAAAAATTATCCAAATTCCAAAATTACAATTTCTAAAACCTAATATCTCTATCATCAGGCGTAATCTTCGTTACCGCCAAACATCAAGCTTTCAACCAAATGTCCGCCTCACACAAGCGTTATACTAGACAACCGTCCGTCTCAACAAACGTATACCCAGACGTCCGGCCAACACAAACGTTATCCTAGACAACCGCCCGATCACTTTTAATGATGAACACAATGTGTTTGGGCCTGATCTAAGAGTAAATTTTTTACTCTTTGATCTTTGGGTTTGGTCCCATGACTGTGGACGCCCTTAGTCCCTTGAGCTGAAAAGACAACAACTTTTTCCTTCTACTTCCTTCGCCTCGTGTAAAGGAGAAAAAGTGAAATTCTTTTAGAATAATAAAGTTTCTTGTTTATATAAATATGCATCCACTTTTTCCAGTTTTATCTTTTATCCTATATACTAGAAACGCCAACTTAATTATAATAATATCTATGTATTATAAATAAGAGTAATATGTGAAAAAATTTAAAACTTGACTTTTATACGTGCATCAAAGGATTACCATTTACTAATCAAGAACATGTACATAAAGTACCTTTTTTCACTTCAAAAAATGTCACCGAGATACCGCATAAATTTTGAATTATTGGACTTATGTGAATATCAACTTGTTGCGTAAGCAAAGTGAGTTAGATGCAGCTAGGAACAACACCAAAGCCACTCACTAGTTTCTTCCTTCCATTAATGAGAAATGAAACTACTAAATTCTTCTGGTCTGATGTCATGGGTGCTGCCCTGCTGGATGAATTGTTGGTCTGCGGCCGGAAAGGTTGGGTTGTCGGGTGGCGGTGGTTTGGTGGGCTGACAAGAAGATGCTGTAAGCTGACGATCGAAAAAAGAAGAAACAACTTGGGAGTTTTATATTATATTTTTCTATTTGAATGAATCGAACGCGGTGTTATATTTCAGGCGTGACGCAGCTGTGTGGGTCCCACATATAAAGTCAAATCTAGATTTTCTTATCTGTATCTTCCTAAGGACCAGGGAACGGCTGGTTCCAACATGGAATCATGAATAATAAGACGAATCCAGTAGTCAAAGAGTCGCCTAAGAGCAACTGCAGTGGACGATCAGACCAAAGAGTAAACACCAGAAATGGTCTTTGGTCCGATTTTGTGAGCCGCAACGGACGAGTAAATGTAGTATTTGGTCCAAAAAATTGAACAGTATTCGATCATGTTTAGTCAAGAAAATAGTCCAAAACAGATATAGTCTGACGCCAATGTAAAACAACGTTTTGGGAAAACGTCATTGTACGAGGACGTTTAAAGAAAAAAACGTCATTACTGAAAAACGTCTAGCTAAGCGCTTCATTATGGTAACGTTTAGCTAAGCGCTTCAGTAAAGTGACGTTTGAGTATATAACGCTTCACTACAGCAACGTATATTAAAAACGCTTACCTAAATGAACGTCAAAAATTTAACGTTTGCACAGTAAAACGTTTGTGTATTATACGTTACTTTAGTACAGCGTTTGATAATTAACGCTTATTTACAACAGCGTAGTATCAAATTTACTCCTGTTCTCGTTGCGTTTTTTTTTTACACGACCAAACAGATTTGGTATTTGATCGATGGTCTGGTCCAACCGCTGCCGTTGCTCTAAGGCGGCTTCCAGTTACCTCATATCTGATGATATGACTAGTCATACACACCCAAGTTCCAACTGGTCAGACGGTTGATATACCAAAGAAGTCTGGGTTCGAAATGCTACTTGCACATATACGGAGACTAATTAGTAATTCCGAATTCGACGTGTTAACTTATGAATATTGTTTGGTTTTATAAAAGTCAAATTTGATTAGATATCTTATCAACGATTTGTAATTTAATAATAATTGATACTGAAAATTCGACATATATTAATTTTAAAAAAAAGACTATTTAACATAATATTAGAACATATAATTTCATCAAATGAAATGAAATATATATATTATATACGGTTCAAATAATAAGAGCAATTGGTTCAACGGTAGTTGCCTAATAACATTTTAATAATAACTTTTGGGTAAATTTTTTATAGAGATACAACCAACAGTAATGAATTGGTGTTGGGCATGAGACGAATAAAGCAACCGAGTTATTCGTGGATTCATATAATGTGTGAATAATTCGTTTGGCTCATATAAGACGTGTATTCTGTTCAGTGATGTAATAATACGCCCGTTTAATTCGGGAACGATTGATACGGTAAAATTTATGAATAAAATAGCAAATTACTGTATAGGATACTAAGGATTGTTAAATTTTTTTGTACCTAGCTATCTGGGTTGAATTTGTTGGTACCTGCCACCTTCTTATAAATAAAGGCTAAATAAAAGAGTTCCACCTGAATTGATATCCAATCTAGAATGTATTTCGTGCATACAACATGTTAATGCTGTTATTTATTTATTGTAATTTTTTTTGAAGCATGAATGTTTTATTTATTCCACAGAATCAAGCTTTATAAAATCAGTACTACCAAGTTTGCCAAAGGTCTAAAACCACCAATTTTTCCATAAACTATGTCTTCAGATCCACCAGTACCATTTTTGTTAGTACGTACATCCTCCTCCAGCTATTGATGTTATGGCTTCCTTTATTTGGCGCTCCTCCTCCAGCTGCTGAGCTTTCTTTATTTGGCGTTGTAGATCAACATGATTAGGAGGATGGTAATACATGGCAGTTTGTGGAACGGAGAATGAAATCTTGCTGCAATTTTAACTCATAAATCTAACATCTCTATTTATTTCACATGATCATTTCACTCGAATAGTAATCTCAAAGCCTTAAAAAAAATCAAATACATAAGAGGTGAAATGTAATATACGATGAAGCAATTTGATTTCAGTTTCTTGCATTTATGGTAGGATGTTACAGAGTTCAGACCTTTTCTTGGTATCTCTATTTCTTCATTTTTTTATTTTCTCTATTTGTGTGACTGAATAAAAAAAATACTTGTCTGGCACTTTATGCCATGTGGAGCAATCTTTTTGAGTCCTTTTGTTTAAACAGATCCTCCTAGAATTGGTACATATGCTAATGGTTTAGATTCAAGAGATTCAATTCTTGTGGTTAAATGTGATTGTAGTTGTTCTGTTCAGCAGTACTTTTACCTGGTAAAGCTATTTTGTAAAAGGGTCCTAGCTGTATCATCTAATTATAATCTGGATCGTAGAATATGCACTCTATACAATAGGATCGTAGACTAACCAAAGACTATTAAAAACCTGTTAGTGACCCTTTTTGTGTTTGTTAACCACCTTGACCATCAATAGACTTAGTTTGACTGTTTCAATATTGTCAAACCTTCATCAAACATCACTCTAACGGCAACTGTAACTCACCGGAAGCTTATTCGTCGACTTCTACATACGGCTCCTTCCCCAATACTCTCTTATCACCACCAATAACAATGATAACATGAAAAAAAGAGTACCATTATTGAGTTTGATCAGCAATTTGATCTTGAGCTTTTAATTTTCCTTGATTAATATTTTTCCTTTGCTTTTTCTCCATCTACCGGTTGGTGTCTTTTGGTGGGCAATTACTTGATAATCACTTTGAGATATTTCATAAAAGGATCACAAATTTAATATCTAATTAAGGTATGGGTTATAGAAGATGCAGTTGATGCAACAGGGTAATAGACTCACCAAAGAACGATAGAAATTAGTTAGTTGACCTTTTTTATTTTACCAAACACCCTGATCATCAATTGAGTAGCGTTAGACAGTTTAAAACTATCAAAATATAAGATATCTCATCCTTTTCCATATTCTTCCATTCGAGCAGCGTCTTCCCTTCTCTATTATTTTACGTTAGTACCTATACAAAGTCCCCAAATCGATCTAAACTCAAAATAGAGCCCTAACCCCCAATTCCATAGAAGGTTCTTCCTTATGTTTCTTCATAAATCAAACCACTGATATGTTTCTTCATAGAGGTTCGATTCAAATAAGAGAACAACAATAGTTTTTTCTACTTTTTCACAATTGCTCCATTGAATATTCTCAATCTGAACCTGTCTATTTAAGACCCTTTGGGAAAATACATTAATTTCAGCCATTACATACATATTCAATGATTGATGGAATCAAAATCTAATCTAAGGTTTATAGACGAAGAAACTTTTGGAAAATCAAGTTTAAATAATTGTTTCATGTTTTTATTGATCCATCATTTACATGTAGTGTTGCTACTAAATATATTTATATTGATGCATTAGCATCTTTATCTCAAGATTCATTCATCCTGAAATGCTGAAACTTCAGATTCTGTTATCCATGGTGGCTTTGATTCTTTACCAAAAATCCAGGTATTGGGTTAATAAGAGTTCTCACATGAGAATCGATCTTTATCTTAATTATATTTGTCAACTAAAGCTTAATTTACCTGGATAAGTTTTTTAACTAGGGTTAGGACATGATGTCATTTATAAAGGCATTTTGGTAAATAAATGGTCAAAGTTAGTCTATGACCCTAATACATCAACTACATCTTCTACGATCCAGACCCTAATTAGATAATATATTATGATCCTTTTACAAAACACCTCAACCTTATAAATCAATAACAATGGATGTAGTAGTATTAATTGTTGTTTTTTTTCTCACTTATACTAGGTTCAATCTTCTCTCAATCTGTTGAACTATCTATCTTAATAGAATTTTGCATCAATGGAAAGTAGATTGGACTGTGAAAAGTAAGTCAAGATGAAATAGTGGGTGTTGTTGTTGATATGCAAAAGCTGTCGTTTGAGAGTATTGAAAGAAAAAGATTAATAACACTACTACTGTGATGGTGAAGTGGTGATCATGTTGCTCTAGATGTAGGCTACATTTTCAGATGGATGCTAACGGTGGTTATAAAAATATTAGAGATGGTTTTTTCTTTAAGAACATAGGTTCCCTTACATTTCTACATCGTTTGATATTTAGAGAAATCTGTTATTAAGCATTTCACTGAATCATCTGCACCATAAACTTCAATTTTGTATCAGGGAATGAAGCTTATGTTTGATATTTCATGCTTTGGTCAAATGCTGCTATATAACATGAAGAAATTAACTGGATACATAGAAATTGATAGAAATCAATTTGCATAACTTATATCAATTAATAGTCATTATGGAAGGACGATGATTGAATGTGCAGCTAAGGTGTTCGTTGAAATTTCTATGTATAAATAGGTTGTTTTTAACTGGGTTATGATTTAATGTCATTTAATTATTTCATAAGAACATGTTAGTAAATAATTTAGACGGTCAAAGTCAGTCTTTGACCCTAATGCATCAAATGAATGTTCTACTACTCAGACCCTAATTAAATTGTATAGTTACGAGCCTTTCACAAAATAACTCTATCTGGTATACTTGATTATCAAGCAAATAATATAAATAAAATTATGTGGTATATCTGTTTCAAACCACATTTTGTAGGAGCAAGTTACTGTAAGGGGTTGGCTCACCTAACTGCCCATACAAGAGGCACAAACTAACCAGCAACACATTCTAAATGTATGGTCTAGAAAAAAAATTATCGCAAAACTTTATCACTCACAAGACAACTTTTTCTTATTCAGGTCTCATACTATGCCCAAAAAATGGTAAATCATTCCCATTTCTGGGTATATAATTTTGGGGTGTTTTACGTGTATACCAGAAGGTTTACTAGCACCACTGATTTAAAAAACTTGTCAACAGAAACTGTCAGCTTCAAGATTATATGGATCTAGATGTTTAAAATAGATGCAATGCAAATAATGATGCAGCAAAGTATGGAAATATAATGCAGAAATATAAGGACACATAAGTTTTTACGTGATTCGTTTATTAAAGAAACCTACATCCACGGGTTTTATAATATTGGTTGAGTAAACAACAATCTTTGATCTGATTACAAGTAAGAACAAATTATCACTCAAATAATCTTATATATATGATTTATATCTTACAAATATCTCCCCTACTTGCTAAGTATTTCTCTCTTTCAATTTTCTATCTGCCCTGAATGTAAACAAATGATCTTAATTTATAGCCCAAGCCCTATCTCAGATGACCCAAGTTTCGATTAGAATATATTTTCCGATCTCGGATGTGATATCCGAACATCTCGTTCAACCGCCCAAGCTATCGTATCTTTTTGTGACACGTTATCTAGCTATTCGGTCTTCCACTGGTTTGACTAGTCTGACTTTGCATTTAATGCTCTCTTTCGTCCTCACCGTTCTCTGCCTTTCCCCTTTATACGTGTCTTCATCACCTTATCTTGGTAGATATCTCGATTGTAACAAGAACGTAGGTGAAGTGATCACCTGCTTTTTCAACTTCATCTCTCCATATCGCTCATCCCTTGGATGTCATCCACATGTACTATGGATTTTCTCCCTACGCAGTTTGTTTTTTTCCTTTTCATTGGACAAGGTTAAGATGGGAAGAAAATTACTTTGTCAGATGCGTAAAGTCATATCCCACCTTTTTCGCTAGCTAACCACCCACGTAAACTGAACCACCTCCACTTTTCTCTTTTGATTACTCCATCTGGTATCAAATACGCCTGTACACACGTCTTATTAGGCATTAATTATCCCTTATTTTATCCATCGGTTATTTCCCACAATTGTTGGTTATCCCCAAAATTCATTCCTTTATAAGAAGATCCTCTTCCCTTTATTTTCTCATTCTCTCCACCAAACTCTTTTTCTCTTTGTTATTAACTTCTTCTGCAACTTTCTCTGCTGCTGCTGCTGTTTGATTCCTCGTGTTATTCTTCTCATTTATTTTTTTATTTTCATCATCATGTCTGCCATACCTACTTATAAGAAGAAGTAAGTTGTTTATTTGTACTGGTTTTTCCATTTTTTTGTTGTTCTTTTATTCTGAAGCTTTTTCTTTAAACCCTTGTTTTCTTTTCATATTGTTGTTCTAGTGAAAAAACTTTCCTTCTTTGAGTTTCTGATACCTTGATGATGATTCTGATGAGCTTTTTTATTATTATTCTTCTTTCAGCCATACGCTCTGATGTTAAAAGAGTAGTTACCACCATTTTTACTCCCCCTTCTTCCGGTGATGCTCCCATAGTCCGACTTCGTCCTCAAACCCTAAAAGATGTTGTTTCCGAGTTCAATTTGGGAAAATTCCACGCGTCACTTCCCTTTGGTATTGGTGGAGTTTTGTATGCTAACTGGGTGAAAAATCATACTTGGTCTGCTGATTCCACCGTAGTGAGTTATGGTCAACTCGAAGTCGTTCTTCAAATTCACTCTACGATCCCGAGGATCCTTTCTTCTATGAGGCTCTGGATTCTTCGCTTCCACATCGAGGGGTGATTCAATACTCGGGAATTTTCTATCGCATCTTGCAAGAGTTCAAGGAGAGTTCATTTGGCGAGACTACTGATCCGAGATCAGAGCTATTTAATTAGGATGATTATACGGTGAAAAATTTCCTCGGAAACTATCGGAGTGCTCCACTGAATCGCCGACGTACGACTCCTCTTTGGGGAATTGGTATCACTCGAATTCGATCCCTTGTTGATGGTGTCCCAAAGCTGGTTACTGATCTCGATCCTCAGAAGTTGGATAATTCCCATCTCTGCAAGACAAGCGATGAAGGATGGTATAAGATCCCCATCGTCATTAAAGGCCCTTGGGTCCTTGGTTACAATGAAGATGGTTCTTAGTGGGAGGGTCCTCTTTCTGAGCATTCTCGCATTCCCGCCTATGCTCCATGGAAATTTGTTTGGGATAACCAGCGATAGCCTTCCTTCAAAGGTGACTTTTACTCCACTGCCTAATCTCTTTCTACTTTGCTCGAGTTTTAATCTTTCCTTTGATTTTCTAGGTTCCCCGAGCTCCTTCAACTAGTGGTTTTGATGAAGATGATGAACATGATGATGATGGCGAGGGCCTCCATAAGCGCAAAGGTGGTGATGCTGTGAAGGTAAAGAACATTAAACCTATGTTTCTTAATTATATATACTTGCTATGTTCTTTAAATGATCAGCGAAGAAACCTTGTGCAAAGTTGTGGTAAACGACTAAGAGTGAGTTCTTCAAGCAAAGGTGTTGGTACAAGTAGAGTTGGTGGTGGTAGTAAATATGGTTTTCGTAGTGAAGTCGGTGTTGGTAGTGTTGGTGGTAAAGCTGTTGTTGGAAGCAATGGTGATGAAATTGTTGATCTTGATGGTGGCAAGTCCGATTCAGAAAGGACTCAGATGAGTCTGGAAAATTCAAGTTGGATTGCCTGAGATGAATGTTGGAGATATAAATGTTAGTAACGTTTCAGATCAGTATGCTGAGATTAACAAGATGGCCTTTAACGACCTCTAATTGTTTGCGCAGACCTCGAACCATAACTTGGTGTTGATGCATTTATATGGTTTGGAGAAGCAAAAGGATGAAGCTGCTGAGAAGCGAGACCGAGAGGCTACTAATACAACTGAAGGTATTGTTTTTTTGCCTCGTACTCTTAGTTTACTTTCCTCTGTTTGAGTTTGAATATCATTTATACGATGGGTAGTTTCGACGTCGAGATCTAATCTTGAAGCTAAATTGTGCGACGACGAGAAATATGTAAATGAACAATGAAAATCTTTCCAAACTGTTAGCTTTAAGTATGAAGAGTTAGCGTTCAAGCTCGTAA
The DNA here is from genome assembly GCA_023531435.1 of Papaver californicum. Classification (NCBI taxonomy): domain Eukaryota; kingdom Viridiplantae; phylum Streptophyta; class Magnoliopsida; order Ranunculales; family Papaveraceae; genus Papaver; species Papaver californicum. Next base: position 127,735 of record JAJJMC010031948.1, read on the forward strand.
TGATGCTGAACGAGTGAAGGCTCAGGATGAAATGCTACTCGTGCTTCAAGACAAAATCAGACCACTTCGTGAATAACAAGACAACAAGACGCTTCCCGGGAGGATTCCTCTTGGTGTACCAAGAAGATATCTTAACAGTAGAACTTCAGTCTGTCTCTTATGATCGAGATCGGCTAGTGAATTCCAAGAATACTTTGCTACAAAATCATAGGCTTGACATGCGCGATTCTCGGAAGAAATATGACAAGCTGATACAGCAGTTTCAAGAGCAAGGTCTTGCTTTGATAAAGTTCAAGGGTCCTGTGTTGGATGAGAACATAGAAATTCGAACTAAACTTGACCATGATCGTATTGAGGACGAGAGGAATTTGGATCTTGTGTTAGAAGGTAGCTTTTTTAGGAAATTTGTTTACCTATTTGCCTCTAATTGGATTGTAATTTTTTCCCTTTTTATCCTGTAAAGTCCTGAATTGAAGCTGAGCGACTTCGTGAAGACTAGGAGAAGCTTCAAAAAGAGAAAAAAAACATTGTTGAAGAGGGCGAATCGATACAAATCAGAGCGCGATGAAAGTGATCGTCTTCTTCAAGGTATGAAGAAGAAATCGTAGGACTCGCTGAATGACATTCCCAAGAAGTATCAAGCTCAGGTGGACCAGCTGTCTTTGCCTTTGCCTCTGCCTCTGTTAAAGCTTCATCTTCTGCCACGGCTCTCTAAGTGCAACTGAGGGATTAAGACCGACCATTCAACCTTTGCAACTACAGGCTGGGGCGTACCAAGGTGGATATGCACGGTGTGAATCCCAGGCCGATGCCCCGAATGAAGAAATAACCGACTCCGAGATTCGTTGTACTCAGCCTTTTCAGCCTTAGTTTTTGGTTGCTGGTGATGATGATATTGGTGATATGGTTCAATCAGTTTGTTTTCTTATTGCTTTTGAATTTTTTTTTCTTTTCTTTTGTGGTTCGAACGGTTGAACCTGACAGTGTAGTTACTCTCGTCCTCGTGCCTTATTTTGAAATGAAGAACTCTTTCGACTTTGTAAACTTTTCTTGAATTACCTCTTTTATTTTGTGATGTTGTTGTTTCCTGCATAGTCACTGTATGATTAAGATTGTGCGAGATAGTACTCGGCTTTGTATCTGTGCGAGATAGTACTCGGCTTAGTGACTGTGCATGTAGGTTCTCCGATGATGATGAGACCCTCGGATATCAACCAGTTTGTGGTGCCCTTTGCTCTAAGACGTATCCATAATGTTACAGAGACTCCTCATAATGGGTATGTATTGTCCTCCTTTTATCATCCCCACAATGCAGGGTCTACCTGCATTGCTTAGTAACATAGCTATCCTAACAGGGTATCTTGTGGGGGGAGGTACCTCAACATGAAACGGTGTCAGGGGCCAGATGATGTTACCGAGTGGCCGGTACCTCCTTATTAGAATGGAATCGTCTAACCATGTGGTGTTGGACGGACTTGGGTAGGTTTTTGAGAAGAGTTTATCCCCCCAGGCATTTACTTTATCAACAGATGTATTAGAGCCCTACCACCCAACATCGCGTTATAATAAGATCCCTTACGGAAAATTTAGGAGTTAGGTCCCCTTCACCTTGCTCGTTGTTAGCCGAGAACATAATATAATAAGGTCGTAACGTAAATGTAATAACCAAGAGCGACGTAACTAGATAAGTGGGAATACTATCCCTGACTGGTGTAACCAAAGTTGTACCTTTTTTTGTGCTTGAATGCACTTGTCAATGTAGCCTGTGAGTTTATAGGAAGTATCGCTTGAGGAATTGGATATTCCAAGGATGTTTCTAGACTTTTCCATGTCCATCTCATAAATAAGAACCTTTTCCAATGCATTGATGAATGAAGTAAGGTCCATCAAAAGTTGGTCCCAGTTTTCTTGAATACTCGTAAGGTGGTATTTGTCGCAGAACTAATTCTTTGGGTTGGAATTCTCGAGGTTGGACCCGCTTATCATATTCTTTTCCCAATCTCCGATGGTAATTTTCCAAGGCTTGGAGGGAGATCTCTCTTTTCTCTTCTAAGTCATTCAACTTCGCTAGGATCAAGTCCGATGTGAGATTCTTCTCTCATGCCTTAGTCTTCGTGGTTGGGATCATGCCTTCTGTTGGTATTACTGCTTCAGTTCTATATTTTAAGAGAAAAAGTGACATGCCAATTGCCTCTCTTCTTGTTGTTCGATAAGCCCAAAGCACATTATGAAGTTGCTCACACCATCCTTGCTTGTACCCATCCAATTTTTTCTTGAGATTGTCGGATGTAGTTTTTTTTTTTAGCTTCAACTTGTCCATTTCTTGTAGGGAAAATTCGTGTAGATTTATTTTTCCGTATCTTGAAATTATTGAACAAGAAATCGGTGTTTTCTCCCTGAAACCGTGTACCATTATCGGACACTATTGCTGTTGGGATGCCAAATCTATATACGATGTTCTCGAAGATGAACTTGAATACATCTTTATCTCGAATGTTTTTCAAATCCTTTGCCTCTACACACTTCGTGAAGTAGTCTACTGCCACTATCAGATATATCCTTTCTTTCGTTCCTTGTTGTAGGGGTCCAACGATGTTGATTCCCCGTTTAGCAAATTTCCACGGACTAAGGACTGAATACAACTCAGTAGAAGGATCTTTGTTTTTCTTTAAAAATCGTTGACATTCTTCACATCGCCGAGCTAGGTGTTTGCGTCCATATGCATGTATGGAAAAAAATATCCTTGAGCTTTTTCCTTTTGTGCTAGTGACCTTGAAGCGTTGTGGTTTCCTGAATCTCCATAATGTATTGCATCAAGAATTTCTAACCCTTCTTTCCGAGAGATACATTGTAACAGAGGTCCGAGAAAAGATATTCGATATAATATTCCTTCCCTGATCTAATAGTTGACCGATCTGCTTTTGACTTTCTGAGCGAGCATAGGCTCTTGAGGAAACTCTTCCATTTGCAAATACTTCATGATTGGTTCCCTCAAATCTTCTTCGAATTAGGTGATCTGAAGTGCATGGTTTCCTGAATCTCCATAATGTATTGCATCAAGAATTTCTAACCCTTCTTTCCGAGAGATACATTGTAACAAAGGTCCGAGAAAAGATCTTCGATATAATATTCCTTCCCTGATCTGATAGTTGACCGATCTGCTTTTGACTTTCTGAGCGAGCTTAGGCCCTTGAGGAAACTCTTCCATTTGCAAATACTTCATGATTGGTTCCCTCCAATCTTCTTCGAATTAGGTGATCTCTATAGATACAATTTCCTTCGTTGGTGTTTTTCCACCAAATATCAATACAACACATTGATTCGCACTTCTTTGACATCTGCGTCGTTGATTGTGGATACGATGAAGGCTAGTGCATCTGCATACCTGTTGTCCTTTCGACAAACATGTCGAATCTGGAGATTCGGTATTTGTGTTGCGTACTGTCGAGCTTGCGCTATTTTTTTTGCATGACTGGATCCAATGCTTGATATACTCATCTCATTTATTGAACCACTAGTTCAGAGTCACTGGTTACTCTGACTTCAAAGATTTTCATCTCAATAATGATATGAAGTGCATGGATGAGAGTGCCTTATATGTGGTCTCGTTGTTGGTGGAGGGAAATTCAAGTTGAAGACTCTGGACTATTCTTATTCCTTTGTCGATGTTGTCGATGCCTATTCCATTTCCTTCGCCTTGGATGATCCATCCACGTATACCTCCCATCATCTCGTATGACATGTTTTTCAGCAGGGGATCACCATCCCGTTCTTCTTCCATGCATGAGATATCTTCTACATAACCTACTTCGGATAAAGGGAAGTCTTCCAAAAAATCAGCCATGACTTGTGTTGGTGCTGCTGCCCTTGTCTCATACTTGATTTTGAATTGTTTTATTTGAGTAATCCATTTTGACACTCTTCCCACTCGTTGAACGCTCTCCAGAACAGATTCGATCGGGCTTTTGGTTAGTACCTTGATAGTGTAAGCTTGGGAATAAACTCTCAGTTTTTGCATCAGATGTACTAGATCCAGTATCAATTGTTCCATATTTGTATAATTCTTTTATGCTGGAGCCAGTGTTTTGCTGATGAAGTAGATCGGTCTTTCCTTTCCTTCTATTACTTGAACCAAAACGACACCTATGGCACTCGAAGTCGCTGCCAAGTACACATTTAGTTATTCTCATTGTCCAGGGCTTGTAGTATTGGAAATCTGCAAGGTAGTCTTTTATCCCTTGAAATGCCTTTTCACACTCTTATGCCCATGAAAATTTGTCTCCTTTTTTCAGTGTGCTAAACAATGCCTTGAATCGATCTAAAAACCTTGATACGAATCTACTCAATGCTGCCAATCCCCCATTTAACTTTTGTATATCTTTTAGTGTTGTTGGGGATGGCATTTCTCGTACATCTTGAACTTTAACTGGATCCACTTCGATTCCTCGCTTGGTAACCATATAACCCAAAAATTATATTCTGTCACCCCGAGTGCACATTTTGATGGATTGATCTTCATGTTGAATTTTCTAAGTTGCAAGAAAATTTTCTTTAAATCTTGTGTATGACTCTTTTTCTTCTTGCTCTTTACTAGTATATCATCTACATAAAACTTAAGGTTTTTATGAATCCACTGATCGAACATCTCTTCCACCATTTTCTGATATATTGGTTCTACATTCTTAATCCCAAATGGCATCTGAGTGTAACATCACAAGCCTCTCGGTGTGAAGAAGGCCGTGTTCTCTCGATCTTCGTCGGCAAGAGTGATTTGATTGTACCCTAGGTAACCATCCATGAGCGAGAATAAATCATTCCCTGATGTTGAATCCACCAGTTGACCGAAACTTGGTAAAGGAAAGCTATCTTTTGGACAGGCTTTATTCAGGTCACGGAAGTCGATATAGATGCGAACCCGTTTTACTTTGGCACAATTACCATATTCGATATCCATTGAGGATATGTTGTTTTCCTGATTATACCTGTTTCTTTCATCTTTGTTAATTCTTTCTCTACTGCATCATGATGCGCCAATGCGACTCTCCGAATCCTTTGATTCAATCGCTTTGCCTTCAGATCGATATTGAAATAATGACACGCAACTTTGGGATCGTTTCCTGGCATATCGCTCATCTTCCAAGCGAAAATATCAATAAAAATTTTCAGTAAACATAGTAATTCTCCCTTCTGTTTTGATTATAACAATGTTCCGACTTGAGTCATTTTAGGATCTTCTGTTGTTCCAATGTTTATTTCCTGAGTAGGTTCTGCTGCGGAAAATTTTGGCTTCAGATCTCCCATTAGATTCACATTCGGTAATTGTTATGCAGCTTCGGGAATGTTTGATTCACTCTCCTTTTCTCCCGAACAACATTCTTTTCTTTCTTTGTCTTGCTTTTTTTTTTCTCGGAAAATTTCTTCCTTTTGCTGGTTCTACTTCACATCAAATTCAATACATTCTCGTGTCTCTTTCATGCCCCCCAATATTTCCAAGATCCCTTCAGGCGATGGAAATCAAACTTGCTGATGATAAATTGATGGGATTCCGTTGATCAATTGTATCCACGGTCTTCCCATGATGGCCTGATAGGGTGACACTACATCCACCACATATAAGGTTATGACCACATCCATACTTCGAGCATGTATTTTCAGGGTGATCTTTCATTTTGGCTTCAAGGCGGATCCATTAAAGCCTTAGATGTTGTACGTGGATGGGACAAGATGTCTACATAACTTCCTCCGTCTACAAGTGTTTTAGTGACTTCCCATTTATCCATTATTAATTTTAACACCAAAGGATCATGGTGACACTTGCCATTGCGAGGAGCATCGCGAACTGAAAAGGAGATGAGATGCATCATCCAATCTTCCATGGGTGGTTCGACTACAACACTATCGATTTTCCTACCATCATGACCTCGTTTATGAATCCAAGTCATAACATCCTTATGGAATCATACTCTGACACATGCGAATGTATGATGAAATGGTTTTGCATGGTTTTTCAGGTATTGGACTCCTGGTTTGATAACGACCTCATGTATTACGGGTTGTTCTCCTGTGTATCTGGCTCTGATGGGTACCTCCAAGAACTCGTATATTTTGGTATCGTCGATCGCATCCTGAATCACGGAATGCAAATTTCTACATCTATTAGTGTTGTGGCTTCGGTATTGGTGATATGCGCAATAATCTCTGATGTTATTGGTGCTTGAAGGATGCAATGCTCGACTTTATGGGTAATTGACCTTGTATCCTCTCTTCACTATCTCTGCGAAGATTTGACTCATAGGTGCATTAATCTTGGTAAAGGTCCAATTCTCGAATCTGGCTCTCTTGATGTCCGGTGTCCATCCTTTGTACCCGTTGTTTCTGAAGTTCCTTTGTTCCACAAAATTCCTCTTAGGTGGTGAAAATTGTCTGTCTTGCTGGCTCTGTTGCTGATGATGAGTCCTTGGTGTTGGTGCTTCCAAGGGTGATATGACATGTATGCCTTTTTTGGTGCTGGAGCAATTGGAAAACTTTCTTGGATTTCCTCCAATCCGATATGATGTTCTTGTAATACTCGTAACTCATTCATTGTGCTCGGAGGAGTGTCAAACATGGATATGAAGATCAGATAAGTTTTATTTAATGCGTTTGAGAAGCCAAAGATTTGCATCTCGACGAAGACTTTTCTGATCTCGAGGAATAACTTTCTCCATATGATTACCAATGACTTTCATGTCTCTCGATATCTTCTCTTGAGGGAAAAAAGTTAGTCCAACCCTGGCCTTGTGCAATGGCTATTCATGTAAGCTTCGAGAAAGGCTCGAGAAAGTTGTCTAAAATTACTGATGGATCCTTCGGGAAAAGCATCATACCAAGCTAGAGCTTCTCCACTTACTTGCAGGGAAATACTTGAACATGACCACGTCATCACCTTCCCATGCCTGAAGCGACAGTCGATAAAACTGGACGTGCTGAATAACATCTTTACTTCCATCAAAGATGGAGGTGAAAATCGGCATCGTGTATTTCTACGGTATGGGCTCATAGAGCCATTTGTACGACAGTGGTGAGCTTTTTTCCTCGGACATGATCTCGGTGAGTCTCTATGCCCTTTCCCTGCCTTTGTTTTTTCTACCATATTCTCCAGATCGCTCATCTTCTTCATCTTTTTTTCCTTCTCTAGGATATCGATCCCTCGAATTGGTCGAAGGACCTCATTTCATCTTTGGCTGACTCTGACACAAACTCGATCATTATTTTCTTGATTCTTGCTTGTTGCTTCTACCTTGTATACTAACTTTTCTCTTAGTTTGTTATTTTCTCGGATTAGTTCCAGGTTCTTTCTCATCATGTCTTCCACCATCTTATTTTGCTCTTCCTGTCTCTTTATGATCTCGGCGAGTGTGGATGCCATGCTCCCTTGATCAGAGGCGACAACTTTTCCCTTTTCTTTGTCTTGCTCGTTTGGATTTCTTGTATTATAATATCGTGATTCTCCTAGTGCTCTCCTTTGTTCTTCCCCGTTTTCGGTGCTTCCATTTACGAGCTTGTTGTTCTAAGAGATTTCTTCCTCGAGTCTTTCTCCGTTCACGTCGTTCTCTAGATTCGGAGGTCGCACCACTTCATGAGTTGGATGGTTGTTAACCTTAGCTATCGCACCACTTCATGAGTTGGATGGTTGTTAACCTTATCTTCGATAGCTGACGTGTTTTTCCTACTGTTAGCTCCCCGAGTTAGGATGGGTCTCTTTGGTACGGTGTTATACTTTGGGTTTACATGATCCTTGCTGGTAGTCATGCAAATGATATTGTTTTCCTGCAAAATCAGAGTTGACCTAACCACAGGTTTCACAAGGTAGTTAATAAGATGCATGACTATGTCAGTATCACAACTGTCTTATATGTGTATCTATCTACCTTTCTTTTTCAAAAAGGAATCCTTTTATCCTTTAACAACAATAAACTGGTTTTTCTGAAAAAAGTCAGATCTAGGTTCTTGAGAATAATACTTTTAAAAGGTTTTCTAACTTTTTGATGATATTTGCAATAAAGAAATAAATTCCTAGAATGATTTTTTACTGCTGATGATTAGTAGCGAAAGCTAATAATTATGATGATATTATTCTTGGTCCAAGAAGAGTTTTTAATAGCTTTTTCAAAAAGAATGATAATCTTAATTTTCGATCTAGAACTCTCTTAAGACTTATTTTTTTAAGAACTTTCTGATTTATTGGTATAAAATTATAAACTTTATGATGATTAACTGAGCCGATGAAAAACTTTTAAGAAAGTAAACATAAAACTTAAAGATCTTAAGATGACGAACTAAAACTTTAGACTTGGTGACTGAAACCTTTGACCAAAGGTCAGGTGAGACGAATCTCTTTACTCAATCCTTGTTTCTAGCGCCAAACTGTAGTAGCGCAAAATCCTACTACCAAGATTATATTGATCTAGATGCTTAAAATAGATGCAACGTAAATAATGATGAAACAAAATATGAAGATATAATGCAGAAATATAAGGACACACAAGGTTTTTACGTGGTTCGGTTATTAAAGAAACCTACATCCACGGGTTTTGTAATATTGGTTGATTAAACTACAGGCCTTTATCTGATTACAAGTAAGAACAAATTATGTCTTAAATGATCTTTTAAATATGGTTTATCTCTTATAAATATCTCTCCTACTTGCTAAGCATTTCTCTCTCTTAAATTTATGTTTGCTCTGAATGTAAACAAATGATATTCTTTTTATCCCAAACCCTATCTTGGATGGCCTAAGTATCGAGTAGAATATATTCTCCGAACTCGGATGTGATATCCGAACATCTTGCTCAACCGCCAAAGCTATCGTATCCTTTTGTGACACGTTATCTAGCTATTCGGTCTTCCACTGGTTTGACTAGTTTGATGATAGGTTTTCGGAATACCTGACTATTCTAAGCATACCCCATTAAAGAATTTAATCCAGCATGAAATATCAAATAATGAGACAAATATTTTTGTGATTCTATTGATACGCACAAAAGTTATTGTATCGTACAAAACCGGTGAAACAACAACTCATATTATCATTGAATCAATAAACAAAAATAAAGAACTAATCTATTCAATTCATAATAGTCTATCGTCAAATATTTCAATCAATTAGCCTAATACGCTAAATGGTTTCACAATAAAACCCTAATTACAAAGCAATTAGAACATGGCTTGGGGTTTCTCAAAACTCATAAAAATAAATAACAAAATAAGTAGGAAGAAGATTAAACCGATGATCGATACGCGTCAGTGTAGTCGCATCCGTTTTCTTCCCCTCTCTCCGTTTAATCTTGTACAGTCTCCAGTTCCGAACAAAGACTTTCAACCGTCAACAGTCTGCCTCCAAAAACAGAACCCCTAAAAGAGCCCAATTCCTCCCTTTCTTGTATCTCACCGAAACTAAAAAAGTGAAGTCTTCCCCTTTTTATCACCACGTCACCATATTTACAATCTACTTCTCTTCTTAATCTTCTTTTCCGTGTCAAACCACCAACAGAGCCCGTCTCTTCGGCCTTTCACAGTTTGCTCACGTCAACTTCTAAAATATCCAAAACAGCCGAGCTCCACCTGCCAAACTAATACCCAACGCAGCTCTACTCCAAGACCAGCTCCTCCTCTCTGTTCCTGTCCCAATACTTGGCGCCCACACGTTATTTGCTTTAAAGGTTTAATCACACTTTAAATGGACTTTAATTTGTGAACAGCTGATGGAAAAGTGTGTGGCGAGATTAGAGGTAACCATGTTCAATGCCATTTAACGTGAGTCAACTAATGAACTTCCAACGGACCCTGTGTCTGTTTGTCTGGTCACCAGAATCAATAGCCAACTCAAATTATTAAGTGGCTAGTCCGCAAATCAGGTGCTCAAATTATTAAGTGGCTAGTCCGCAAATCAAATTATTAAGTGGCTAGTCCGCAAATCAAGTGCCGCTGCCAATTCACTATTTTTATCCATGTTTAGCGTGTTATTTGGTTTTATATGTATCACCTATAAAAAAAATTAAAAATATATTATTAATACAAATTCAAGTACTAGAAAATATAAATTAAACGGTAAATATGTATCAATTACGTCCATATCATCTGACTTCGCATTTAATGCTCTCAACGCTCTCTTTTATTTTTATTATTCTGTCTTTCCCCTTTATACGTGTCTTCATCAGTTTTTCTTGGTAGATATCTCGATTGTAATAAGCACGTGGATGAGGTGATCACCTACTTCTTCAACTTCATCTCTCTATATCATTCATCTCTTGGATGTCTTCCACGTGTAATATGAATTTTCTCCCCTCACAGCAACTGCAGAATTTTACACCTTTTTACAATGATTATAATATTTCATTTTTTCGCGTATATAAATATTTATTTATATGGGATCACCATATATCCGTATAAAATAAAATAATCATCACCACTGTATACGAAAACATTTAGTAAACTCAATTATAGCAATTTTTCAACTAAATTAAACTTAGATGCTCTTTGACTTTGCATTGCAATTCCCTTGGGTGTACGACACCCTATTTCTTGTTAGGAATAAAAGTCTGCTTGGTTTTTGAAATAGTCAAAGTTGTCCTAGTTTCTAGCCTACAGTTAACTTGTTTCAACACAATTTTTTTTACGTAGTCGTTGCTTATAGTTGTTGCTATTTTTGTGTAATCTGTTAGCATTAGCCTATTTAAAGGCATGCTTCTTAATGAAATGATTTTCTTCAGCTTTCACTTACGCTCAACATATTCTTATGTTTGGGTTTTTTCATTTTCTATCAGTGGTATCAGAGCCAGGTTTGTGGGTGAGAAACACAAGAGAGTTGAGCAACAGTAATGGCCACCGACAACTTTGTGCAACCAGCGATTCCCCGCTTTGATGGTCACTATGATCATTGGAGCATGTTGATGGAGAACTTCTTGAGGTCCAAGGAGTATTGGAAGGTGGTTGAGTCTGGAGTAGAAATTCCAGCAGTAGGTGTTTTGTTATCGGAGACACAGAAAGTGGAGCAGGAGGCATTGAAGTTGAAAGACTTGAAAGCAAAGAATTACCTCATTCAAGCCATTGATCGATCTATCCTGGAAACAATTCTTAACAAAGAAACTTTCAAGGATATTTGGGATTCAATGAAGAGAATATCGAGGTTCCTCTAGGACGAAGCGCGCACAGCTTCAAACCATAAGGAGAGATTTTGAGATTCTGCAAATGAATGATGGAGAGTCTGTTACTAGATATTGTGGAAAGTGTATGGAGATAGCCAATAAAATTCGATTTCTTGGTGAGAAGGTGGATGATGCATCTATTGTTGAGAAGATACTTCGTACCTTAGCTCCAAAGTTCGACTATGTTGTCTGCTCGATCGAAGAATCCAAAGACACTGATGAACTCAATCTAGATGAGCTCTAAATCTCATTGCAAGTTTATGAACAAAATATAAATCGAAGAACGAGTACGGAAGAGCAAGCTTTAAAGGCTTCTGCATTCCTTAATTTGTCCAACTCAAGAGGCAGAGGGAGAAGGAGAGGAGCAGGAAGGAATGGTCGAGGCGGTAGAGATGGGGGCAGACATTTCAAGGCCAAAGATGATCACATCCAAGGTAGAGGCAGGGGACGAAATAATCAGGTTGACAAATCTGAAGTATAATGCTTTAGATGTCGTAGGTTGGGTCACTATAAATGTGAATGTTATGCGAAGCTGCCAAATCATAATGAAAAGGGAGCGACATCCAACTTCGTAGAAGAAAAGGAAGAAGAAACCTTGTTTATGGCAGTTCAAGTCAATCAAGAAGATCCTTCAGATGTTTGGTATGTGGATACAAGTTGCATTAATCACATGTGTGGAAGTAAGTCTTCTTTCTCTAATTAAATGAAGTCTTCCATTCTACTGTGCGTATTGAAGATAGTTCTACTGTGGATGTAATGGGTAAGGGTGATATTAGTGTGAGAACTAAGCATGCTTCTGAGCAAACAATTTCGAATGTTATTTATGTCCCCAAGTTGAAATGCAATTTGTTAAGTGCAAGTCAGTTGCTAGAGAAAGGTTATATGATAAAGTTTCAGAAGGGTGCTTCTGAGATATTTGATCCTTCTCAAGGAGTTGTTGATGTTGTTCAAATGAGTCTGAACAGGTTGTTCCCTTTGAATATCGAAAAGGATGAGTCTTGTTTTGTAGCTGATGTAAAAGATTCTTAATGGCTTTGGCATTTTCGCTATCGCCACTTGAATTTTGGTGGATTAGGCTCTTCAAGAAAAAAATATGGTAAATGGTCTTCCTCAAATAGTCATTCCGTATCAAGTTTATGAGAATGTGTTGTTGGCAAACAACATCGTTCTCAATTGCCTACAGGAAAGTCTTGGAGAGCGAAAAGTGTACTTGAGATAATTCATTCTGATATTTGTGGCCCAATTAAACCAACTTATAATGGAGGTAATAGATATTTCATTACCTTCATTGATGATTACTCTCGAAAAACTTGGGCTTATTTTCTATAGGAAAAATCAGAAGCTTACAACGCATCCAAAAGCTTCAAGGCACGCGTTGAGAAAGAAACAGGAAAAATATCAAAACTCTTCGTACTGATCGTGGTGGGGAGTACTGCTCAAAAGAGTTTGCTAATTTCTGTAATGATCAGGGAATTCGTAGGGAACTCACAGTTGCGTATACACCACAGCAGAATGGTGTATTGGAGAGGAAAAACAGAACCATTCTCAACATGGTAAGGAGTTTGCTCGCAAGAGGAGGAGTTCCAAAGAATTTTTGGCCGGAAGCTGTGAATTGGAGCATCCATGTCTTGAACAGAAGTCCTATTTTTTTTGTTCAAAGCATGACACCAGAAGAGGCTTGGAGTGGGCGGAAACCTTTGGCTAATCATTTCAGAATTTTCGGATGCATAGCATATGCACATGTCCCAAATGTGAAAAGAAAGAAACTTGATGATAAGGGTGAAAAGTGTATCTTTCTTGGCGTAAGTGAAGCGTCCAAAGCATATAAGTTGTACAACCCACTGACGAAGAAGATTGTGACCAGCAGAGATGTCATTTTTGATGAGGAGCATACTTGGAATTGGAATGAGCAATCCACAACAATCATTATTGATACTGAAGTTGAAGATGAAAGCGAGGATCCACAAATTCCAGCAGCACCGGTAGTACCAGAACAGATTAATGCAGCAGCACCGGTAGTACCAGAACGGATTGATGCGGCAGCAGATGGCCCTCGTCGTGTTCGAAGAAGACCTGGATGGATGGACGACTATGAGGTAACTGGTGTTGGACAAAGTGAAGATCCACTCATTCACTTTGCTTTATCTTCAGATTGTGACCCTACAGTGTTTGAAAGTGCTGTCAAAGAAGCAAAATGGAGGAATTCAATGGATGATGAAATTGAAGCCATTGAAAGAAATAATACTTGGGAGATGGTTGATCTTCCGGAAGGACAAAAAACCATAGGCGTGAAGTGGGTTTTTCAAAACAAAAATCAGGGAGAATGGTGAGGTTGAAAAGTATAAAGCGCGACTAGTGGCGAAGGGATACAATCAAGATTACAGGGTTGACTATAAAGAAGTGTTCGCTCCAGTAGCAAGACATGATACGATCAGGTTGGTGATTGCATTGGCTGCGCAAAATTCATGGCCTATCTTCAAGCTAGATGTCAAATCTGCCTTTCTACTTGAAAGCTTGGATGAAAAGGTATTTATCGATCAACCTCCTGGGTACATTAAGGTTGAAAATGAGCATAAGGTTTATAGTTTAAAAAAGGCTCTTTATGGATTGAAACAAGCCCCATGGGTTTGGTATAGTCGAATTGAGGGTTATTTTTTGAAAAAAGGTTTTCAAACATGTCCATATGAGCATTCACTATTTATTAAAATTGAAGATGGAGGGAAAATACTCATTGTGTGCCTATATGTGGATGATTTGATATTTACTGGAAATGATAATGACATGTATAGAGAGTTTAAGGAGTCTATTATGGTTGAGTTTGAGATGTCAGATCTTGGTATGATGCATTATTTCCTAGGCATAGAAGTTGTGCAATCTGATGCTGGCATCTTCATTTCTCAAGAGAAATATGTGGCCAAAATATTGGACAGGTTTGGGATGAAAGATTGTAATCCTGTAAGTACTCCAAGTGAGTTTGGATTAAAGCTAAACAAGGATTACGAAGGAAAGAAAGTAGACAATACACTTTTCAAGCAAATTATGGGCAGTCTCATGTACTTAACCACAACAAGGCCGGATATAATGTATTCTGTGAGTCTAATAAGTAGATATATGGAGAACCCAACTTGAGATGCATATACTTGCAACGAAGAGAATCTTTCGTTACTTGCAAGGAACCAAGGATTTTGGGATGTTTTACAAGAAGGGAGAAAAGTCAGATATGTATGGATATACATACAATGATTATGCAGGTGATCGAGATGATAGAAGGAGTACTTCGGGTCATGTTTTTATGATTGGCACATGGGCTGTTTCATGGTCTTCGAAGAAGCAACAGATTGTTACTCTATCAACTACAGAAGCTGAATTTGTTGCTGCAACAGCTTGTGCTTGTCAAGCTATTTGGTTGAGGAAAATTCTTGAAGTACTGCTAGTTAAGCAAATGGAGGCTACTACAATAAATTGTGATAACAGTTCAGCTATCAAGCTTTCAAAAAATCCAGTTTTACATGGACGAAGCAAGCATATTGATGTTAAGTATCATTTCTTAAGGGATCTTAGTAGTGATGGAACAATTGCTTTGAAGTTTTGCAGGAGTGAAGAGAAGTTGACTGATATATTAACGAAACCTCTCAATTTCTAGAATTTGAGAAGTTCGATGGGAGTTTGCACTCTGAAGAACTCAACTTGAGGGAGTCGCAGACAGACCCTAAACTGAAGTTTGGAAATTTTTCAGTTTAAGGGAGGGATTATTAGGAATAAAAGTCTTGGTTTTTGAAATAGTCATAGTTTTCCTAGTTTCTAGCTTATAGTTAACTTGTTTCAACACAGTTTGTTTTTACTTAGTCGTTGCTTATAGATGTTGCTATTTTTGTATAATCTGTTAGCATTAGCCTATTTAAAAGCATGCTTTTTAATGAAATGATTGTCTTCAGCTTTCACTTACGCTCAACATATTCTTCTGTTTGGGTTTTTTCATTTTCTATCATTTCTATGGAATTGAAGGCCTACATGATCCGAAGTCAAACGCCTTCCTGATGCCATTTTTGTTGACATTTGGAGTATTTGTCTGGAGTCAGTAATACTATTTCATCCATTGCCCTGCTTATAAAACCAAAACGTATCTGGGGTTGTCATGTTGCACAAAATATGACTTTGTATTTGCTCTCCTTTCTATCATCCGCGTTACCTGGACCTCTGGTTCCAAACTTATGGTATCACTATCATGCTTGCCCTTGTGAGATAACTCCTAAGATTATATCCAAGAATAAGATTCAATTAAATATCACGTGAACATTTTTTAGAGCGTGCAGAAAATCCTAATTTTCACACACAATGTCGTAAGTGAAGTTGCGTGCACCCTATCACTACTGAAGAAATCAATCATTTAAAAAGTATTACTCGGCCACAGCTATTAATTAACATCTATAATACTCAATGAACTCAATACATTATTCAATTGGTACAATTCTTCTTCAGAACTTTAAATCTTGATTCTGTTTGCTTAGAAAAATGTTTCGGTTCAGTAATATATATATACACACACATTCAGTTCAAAGAGCAAACATGAAGAGAACATAAAATATGAAGGAGCTCATGAGCAGCAATAGAATGCAGAATTAGCTTGGCTCCATAACGCAACCCAGGTGCGGAGCCAGATTTATAAGAAGGCAAAGGGAGTGCAAAAATCTTCCGGATGGGGGTCAAAATGAGCTTGGGAGGCCATTTTATGACAATTTTGTTTTAGAATAATAACAACTGGGCTTGGGAGTCAGTTAGGCTCGGAGCGTAACTGCACACCGATGCTCTAAGCCGGCTCCGCCACTAACGCAAACCATAACATACTAACAATAACATCGCTATAGTTGTTGGTTATATACATTAGAATGATGAGAGATACACTCAATATTATCACCACCACCAACTCCAATTGCTTTGTGGTTCTCACAACCACATCCAGTGTTGCTCTTACTACGGGTAGTACCTCCTGTTGTCGCTGATTGGACATTCTATTGACGCTAGATGCTGGCATGATAAGGAGGATGACAGTTCATGCATCCTTGAAGTATGTGGGAAATGAGAAGGAATTCTTGAAAGGGTCTGAATTGTCATCATTTAAATTAGGAGTGTACATAGAATATAGAATGTAATGTAGTTGGTTATACAACAGAATTAAGCATGATAAACTCAGTACTACCAGCACCACCAATTCATCTGTTAGTTATGTTTCCACATCAACCACCATTCTTGCTAGTACTTCCTCCTCCAGCTGCTGCTGCAATGGCTTCTTTTATTTGGTGCCGTAGATCACCATGGGACGATGGTAATACATCCTAATAGTTTGTAGACAGTGAGATTGAATGTTGGTTCTGCAACAATGGAAAAACTAAACAGAAAAAAACTGTTAACTTTAGATAAATTTTTGTATTGATAAAAACTCTGATGTTGATGCACACACACAAGGACAGAGCCACCTGCTCATCAAATTGTCCTTAACACAATAGTTCTCTGGTACTCCTCAATAATGAGAGATGCTATACCCCAATAGAGAAGATGTGTCCAGGATAGAACTGCCCGTTATGATTTGAATTAGCACAATACAAATCACCCTCATACGAACTCAACAACAAGATAGATGGAAGGAAATAAACACTCATTTGCGCAAAACAAAGCAAGAAGAAGGGAAAAGAGCGGATAGTAGCCTGCTCTGGAGTGGTTTGAAATGAAAAATCTTTTTTCTTTTATAGCCAATAGATGGAGTGAAACTATTGGCGTAATTAATGAGAATAATTTTTGTATTAATTAAAATTAATTTCGTTCATTAATCACGGTCATTATGTTTAAAACGGTCAAAACATATTTTCTTTTATGACAAGAGTTATTCTCGCCGGGTCATACGCCCCCACATTTAAAACAAAATTTAATGAAAATATTTATGTTTAAAAATATAAGTCTTGGTTGACCCGCAACCTTAGCTACGTCCGCATCCGCAAGCATACTCAATCCTGCAACACACAAGCACCGCAAGCGTCATAAGCTCCATAAGCTCCGCAAGCCGCAAGCGTGCGTGCTTCTGTGCGAAGCACCGTACATATGTGAAAGTATGCTTACTTCAACTAGCACATTGCCTTAGTCCTCCCCTAACAACAAAAGTTTCTAAACTCTAAGGGCCCTCCCTTAGTTGCATTTTTTGTGGTAATAAAGGGAGAACTCATTTCTAGTCTCTCCAATGTGGGACTACAGGTTATTCATTTACAATAGTGAAAAGTGATCTAATCTCCCTTAGTGACATCTAGGTCCTAAGGTCCATTCCCACCAAGACTAAAAATTCATTTTAAATTTCATTTTTCTGCAACAATCCCCCACATGAATGAAAACCCGATAAAATCAAAAATCAGAAAACGAGAAATACCTCTTAGGAAATAGGTGTCCATAAGGTCTTGAACCTTTGCTTAGTGAGAAATTACCGAAACTACTTGATGGAAAGTGAAAGCGATGTCTTGAACTGCCATCGTTTGGTTAGTTCATCAATAACTTCCACTCGTGATATCTCTCTAGGTGTTGTTAAGTTCGTGTCGTTGTGTTCATTTTAGTCCTGGACATATCCCGTTTCTCAGAATGCTCTAGAGAATCAGCTGAGTTCTCACTGGAAGCGACCCACTTCCTCATTCAGATATGTTAGTTCTATCAAGAGTGTTTACTGCTACACCCCATTTCAATCTTAAATTGAAACCATATAACTCATTAAGACTTAATAAAAAGTCATCCTCACATGCAGTCACACTATCACGTCTACACCATAGGGAAGGGACAAAGAATGAAATTCTCAGATAGTGTTTCCTTTAACCCACCACAAATTAGTTGTCTCATTCGAAACCTTGATCTTGGGATCTCCAGTCTGCAAGGTTGAGTATCCTTCATGGCAAGTTTATTTGATGAGCTTAATCCCCATCCCCCTCGATGCATTACTAACTATCTCCTTGGACAAATGTTTCGTCAAAGGGTCCGCGATATTCTCCTTAGACCTCACAAAGTCAAGAGAAATAACGCCAGTTGAGATTAGTTGTTTTAGGGAATTATGTCTTCTACGAATGTGTATAGACTTCCCATTATAGTTGCTGTTTTTAGCATGAGCTATTGCAGCTTGACTATCATAATGTATAGATATAGCTGGCACAGGCCTATTCCAAAGAGGAATATATTCTAAAAAGTATCTTATCCAAGCGGCTTCCTCTCCTGTTTTATCTAACGCAATAAACTCTGATTCCATAGTGGATCGAGCTATACATGTCTGTTTAGAACTTTTCCAAGATACAGACCCGCAAGATAGAGTGAAAACATATCCACTCGTAGACTTAGACTCCTCTGAGTCTGCTATCCAGTTTGCGTCACAATATCCTTCAAGGACCGCAGGGTATCTTTCATAATTTAAACAAAAGTTTAAAGTGTAGTTCAAGTACCTTAACACTCTAATAAGTGCATCCCAATGGTCTTGTCCCGAATTACATGTATACCTACTTAATCTACTCACAACATAGGCAATGTATGGTCTCGTACATTTCATTAAATACATCATACTTCCTATGACACGTGAATATTCAAGTTTCAAAACTCCATTATATTTGTTCTTCTTGAGTCTAGAACAAGGATCATACGGAGTACAAGCAGGTTAACTATCAAACTGGTTATATTTTCTAAGCACAGATTCAACGTAATGAGATTGACTAAGACTATATCCATTAGAATCTCTTCTAATCTTCATCCCTAAGATTACATCATCGGGGCCTAAGTCTTTCATGTCAAAGTTCTCATTTAGCATGTCCTTAGTGGAATTAATTACATCCATGTTTGTACCAAGTATAAGCATATCATCAAATTACAAGCATACAATCACACAGGCATCATTCACAAGTTTAGTATAAACACACTTGTCAGATTCATTTATTTTAAAACCACTAGAAATCATTACATGATCAAAATTTTCATGCCATTTTTAGGTGCTTGTTTCAAGCCATACAAAGATTTTTTCAGTTTACAAACTTTGTTTTCACAACCTTTCACTACAAAGCCCTCAGGTTGGTACATATAAATTTGTTCATCTAACTCACCATTTAGAAAAGCTTTTTTTACATCCATTTGATGTATCTCTAAGTTATGAATAGCAGGAATAGCAATTAACATCCTAATGGAATTAATTCTCGTGACAGGTGAATAAGTATCAAAGAAATCTATACCTTCTATTTGTTTATAGCCTTTAGCTACTAATCTAGCTTTGTATTTTTCCACAGTTCCATCTACTTTACGTTTCCTTTGAAGATCCATTTACAACCTATGGGTTTACACCCTAGAGGTAAGTCTACAATCTCCCAAGTATCATTTTGTAGTATGGAATCCATTTCACTAATAGTGGATTCTTCCCACCATGGAGCTTCA
>JAJJMC010031948.1:147363-163914 GCA_023531435.1 Papaver californicum
AGTATGTTCAGGATACCCTATCAAGACACAGTCAACAGTTTTGGGTCCTATCTTGGTTCTCTTAGGTGGAGGAATAGAAACCTTAGCCAAGCACCCCCACACTTTAAAGTATGCATAAGAAGGTTGTCTTCCTTTCCATAATTCATATGGAGTTTTGTCTGATCCTTTAAAGGGTACTCTGTTCAAGACATAGCAAGCTGAGAGGACGACCTCCCCCCATAAGTTCGCAGGTAGTCCTGAATTAATTATCATGGAATTCATCATCTTCTTAAGGGTTCGGTTTTTTCGTTCAGCCATACCATTAGATTGTGATGAATAAGAAGGAGTTACTTCATGTATGATGCCATGTTCTATGCAATAATCTCTTATAAAAATTACATACTCACCACCACGGTCACACCTAACATTTTTAATTGTAGTATTACTCATTTGGTTTTCAACTTCTAGTTTATAAATCTTAAAGGCTTCTAAGGCATCATCCTTACCTTTAAGTAAATAAATGGGACAGTACCTCGTACAATCATCTATAAACGTGATAAACCATTTCTTACCACCTCTAGTTTGAACAGATTTCATGTCAACTAGGTCTGAATGAATTAATTCTAAGGGTTTAGAATTTCTCTGAATATTTTTCCTATATGATTTTTTAGCATATTTTGATTCTACGCATATTTCACATTTATGTTCATTTTTCAAAGTAAATTTGGGAATGCAACCTATGTTAGCCAGTTTTTTCATTGATTTATAGTTTACATGACCAAGTTTACCATGCCAAACATTCAATGACAAACAAACATAATAAGAATTAATTTTTATTCATTTCAACAGAGGTTACATTTAATTTGTAAAGGCCCTCAGTCTTATAACCCTTTTCCTACATAGTCTTTACCCTTAGTGACAACGACTTTCCCAGATTCAAATACAAGCTTAAAGCCCTTATCATCTAACATACCACAAGATACAAGATTTTTGCAGATGTTCGGAACATGAAGGACTTCATTCAATGTGAGAGTTTTACCAGAAGTGAAATTCAGCCCAACTTTGCCTTTTCCCGTAACCTGTGCTGCGGACGAGTTACTCATGTACACAATTGATGTATTGCCAGCTATATATCTTCTTGTTTCCTAAAGACAAAAACACCAGGGTGTTAGAAGGATGTAGCTTAAAAGAACCCCGGCTTCTTCATCAGAATCCTACCACAACCAAACCAAACTAAAATATTGAAAACAACAGACTAACAAGGACAATACAGATTTCATAACTCTCACTGGTGAAGCAAATCAAGTAACAGATTACATATAACCCACTGAGAAAAGTGATATGAACATAACACCACTACAAGAAAAACGGGCTTAAGCGTCTAAAATCTTAGCAAGAGCTCGAAAAATTAGTCGCTTTAATAGTTTAAGCATCTAAAATTGCAACTGCCAGAAATTTTAGCGGCTATAAACCTGTGTCCACTATTATTTAGCAACGAAAAAATGTGTTTAATCGCTAGATCCTTTGTCCAAGTAATTTATAGCAACTTAAAAAGTGATCATGTAGCTAATTACTTTGAGGCACCGACTCGTTGCAACAACAAAATAAATTGGTTGCTCAAACCTCCCTCAGCAACTAAGTTTGAGCCACAACCAAATATGTTTAATCGCTAGATCCGTTTTTCAAGTAATTTATAGCAGCTAAAAATTGATCATGTAGCTATTCACTTTGAGGCACCGACTCGTAGCAACAAAAAAATAAATTGGTTGCTCAAACCTCTCTCAGCAACTAAATTTGAGCTACGACCAAATATGTTTAATTGCTAGATCTGTTTTTCAAGTAATCTATAACAGTTAAAAATTGATCATGTAGCTATTCACTTTGAGGCACCGACTCGTAGCAACAAAAAAATATATTGGTTGCTCAAACCTCTCTCAGCAACTAAGCTTGAGCCGCGACCAAATATGTTTAATTGCCAAATCCGTTTTTCAAGTAATTTATAGCATCTAAAAAAGTGATCATGTAGCTATTCACTTTGAGGCACAGACTCGTAGCAACAGAAAATGAATTGGTTGCTCAAACCTCTCTCAGCAACTAAGTTTAAGCTACCACCACATGTTAAAAAATGAATTACTTGAGGGAGAAAGATAGACCGTGTGATCAAAATCCATCAACGCTTTATATCTAGTTCTATCTAGTCATACGGATTGTGATCCGTGTGACTCATTGGAAAAAAATTGTATTCGTCAATTTTAGTACGATTATAGTTGGTTATGACACCCTTTTTTGATTATTTTTGTTTGAATATTATATATTTTTTAATTAGTAAAATATTCGTATATTCTAATATCGAGGAATATGTATTTATGATTTCCTAAATCTATATTAGTAAAAAAATTAATAACCCGAGAAAAACTCCAATGAATAATGATTTCCTAAATCTATATTTATATCCGTTGGATCAGATATTTTTGGCTTTCTATTGACCAGATAAACAATTTAAGGATCATTGTATGTGTGTGTTTTAGACTTAAAAAACGAAAAATAATGTTTGTGTTTAAATTACTCCATTTTTGGTCAAATTGATGGATAATGAATAAAATTTGGTGAGATTGAGAAATATTCAATAAAATTGCTTACCATTAAACTTAAGTGTACAATTTAGCGTCCTTTCTAACAGCTATTTGATACTAAAAAAGATTTCATTAACCTCCATAATTAATGGGATTAATTTATTTGGTACTAAAAATGATTTCATTAACCTCCATAATTAACGGGATTAAGAATCCTATTTAAAAGACAAGATATTAAATAAGAATTAAAGAAGTAAACATGGTTACGAACTAACAGGTAAAGGTAGAAAGTAAGCATGCATATAGCATTTGCAAAGAACAAACGAAACATAAGGCAAGGTTTTAACAAGCCAGATCATTAATTCTTGAAACTTTTTGGTAGCAAAAAAGATGCAGTCACTTGTGTTCACCAATTCAACGTACTACTCTGAAATCTAAAACTGGTATGATGTTTTCTCTCTTTCTCCAAAGATATTACAAACTAGCAGAAAGATTAAGTAAATCAAACTAATCCTCCTCCTCGGCTTCATTTTCAGCAATGTTGAAGTATCGCAACTCGTAGACATTACGGTCTTTGCTGGATGCAATGATTCTCAGCCAGTCCCTAACATTGTGCTTCTTCTAGTATTTCTTGGTCAGATACTTCATGTACCTAATTACATGAATAATAATAAAAAAGAATCAACACAAGGAAACCCTAATACAAGCATAACAGTCCCAATGAGCCAATGAGCAATAGTTTCTTGGGTACTGCTGGAAACCGAAAAATCTGTTTGCACACAAAAAATGAGTAAAAGCAATTCATAAACTAACAAGGATCCACCACTGTATATCTGGATCATATTGCCCATGTTAAATAACCCTTTCAGAGTTCCCTAGATAGGTTCCCATTTAAAGACACCCTGTTAAAGTGAGACCTTAAAGTTAACCAGAACCTGTACATAATCATATCATGTGATTGAAACATAGAAACAGAAGAAAACCAAAATCTCATAAGACAATATGCACAACATACAACCTGCAAAAACACACAGTACTTTAAATTGCCACTGACCACTAAGAAGCAAACAACTTCTATTCACTATAAGTATTTAGGTTAGAATATGAACAACAAACATAACTTAAGCAGTTACAGATTCATTGTTGTTCACATTCTAAACCAAATTAGGTCCATGTCTTCCTTTCACAAGCAGTTATATATCAATTTCAAAAAGCAGCAGTTAATAAATCACATGGCAGTTGCGAATCTTCTTTAAATCAAAAGTCATGTACAGACCCCTAATATCAAAACCCTTTTGAAAATTACCTCGATTTATAAAACCCATTCTAGAAAAATCGAATTTCCCTTATTATTTAAACACCCAAATCGAAAAACTCAATCCTAATTACAACTAATTGAAAACCCACTTTGCCAAAAATCGATATATATATTTTTTAATTCAATCATAAAAACAAAAGAAGATTTCACATAAACGGATTGATTGAAATGTCTAGTTGGCCAGAAATTTCTATCAAAGTAAAACAAAATGCTAGGAAACGAAACCAACAGTAGTGAGGTTAATCTACCTGAACTTCAGATTCAATCCTATGAAAATCCAAAAGCACAAAGTTCAAAATGCTAGGAAACGAAACCAGATACCAGGAGAAACATATTAGTCTATAGACTATACAAAATGAGCAGAACAAATGCTGGATGTAACATAGTTACTAACCTATCAAGATCATACCCTCCCACACCGAGAACAAAGTCCATGTCAACAAATCCAAACTTAGCTTGTTTAATATGTGCCATGTTGATACCCTGCAACAAATGCTCCCAAATTAGTCAAGCAACAGATGCTCCCAAATTAGTGAAACTTAGCAAAGAATGTTGCAGAAATGAGAAATTTTACCTTAATTCTCGTATTCAACGCGCCCAACTCCTCCTCACTCACCAAATCCAACCTGCACAAGATAAAATAAAAATTATCATTCAAACCTAGAATGATAGAACAAAACAAGTTATAAGAAACTTAGAAAAGTTATGATTGTATAGTGAATAGCATCCCAACACTTACCCGACGGATCATATATGTCCCCATATAACCCAAAAGAAATAAAATTGGGATATACTCACCTTTTTCAAAATGATACCATCTGCATACGCAACTTGTTCTACAGCTTCATTCAAAATGAGAACAGAAGTGTCGGAAAGAAAACTAATAAGTTAATTTGCACCATCCTTAAACCCAAGTGTCTTCCTAGGATACAAGCTTTCAAAAGCAGAATGAAGTTCTTCTCTCCACTCGGTGTACCACACTGGCCTGTATCAAAGGAGAAAAGCAGCAATCTAATTCAAAATAAGAACCTTACATAGGCCCTTAACCAAAATTACTCGTATTGATTTGGGGGATAAATTAGAAAATTAAGTTTTTAAATCGAAATCAAATTTGTTGCTTGGTTTTAGGATTTGATTAAAACCATTTTCATTTCCGCCAGGAACACGGAAAACACCTCAAGAGCAAACAAATAGTAAAAGAAAAATTCAGCTGAATAATGTTCAATCTTCTAAATGATAAATTTTTTACCTTTCTTCATAATTGAACAGTTACATGTCCATGGAAACTGGCACCACCATTCCCACACTGGTATATGAGTTTGTGTTTGAGTTCTTTGGTCCTAATATAGATGGAACCTTGATTCCTCTCCTTGAGGTACATAGTGTTTAGGGTACACATCAATGAAAAGAAAAGAAAATGTTGGTGTTTACCTTCTCGTGATGGAACCCTAGTTTTCTCAGATTGGTGATGGTGGTGATGCGGCTCAAATTGGGAGAGAGAGAAAAGAAAATGTTGAAAATGAAAGAGATATTTTTGTGAAGGGTTTTGATAAAAAACAATTAACGGTGGTGATGGTACCTCATACGGATCCTACTTTGCTTTTGATGGTCCAGATTTTTTTTTGGATGGTCATACGGATTCTGTGTTTGTTTCAATTTTGTGTTAGTTCTATTTTGTGTTAGTTATCATTGTGTGTGTTAGTTACCATCTTACTGAAATGGAATTTGAAAGGTGGATATTGGATTTCGAATGTCGGCAACGTAACCTAACAAATTTTGGAAATTAAGATTCATAAAAAAAAAATGTAAATTTTGTAAATTTAAAAGGTGGATAACGATATAGGGTTCCATGAACCCTGAACTATGAAACTATGATTTCAGCAAAAAAAATGTAAATTTGAAAGATTCATTTTTTTTCATCGATCTAACAAATCTAACGATATGAAACTATGATTTCACCAATCTAACTAAAAAATTCACTCAATTTTTTATCGAACCGACTTGACTACACTCAATTTTGATCGATCTTACTCAAATTATATCAATTTTTGTTCAATTTCACTCGATTTCACTTTGATTTATTGAATTTTATTCAATCTCAATCAATCTTATTAATTTTGTTATCTATCTAACAAATCTAACGATATCAAACTATGATTTTATCAATCTTACTAAAATTCACTCAATTTTTTATCGATCGACTTGTCTACACTCAATTTTGATCGATCTTACTCAAATTATATCAATTTTTGTTCAATTTCACTCGATTTTACTTTGATTTATTGATGAAAAATTGATATAATTTGAGTAAGATCGATCAAAATTGAGTGTATTCAATTCGGCTCGATAAAAAATTGAGTGAGTTTTAGTCAGATTGATGAAATCATAGTTTGATATCGTTAGATTTGTTAGATCGCTAAAAAAATGAATAAGTTTAATTAAGATTGAATAAAATCCAATAAATCTAAGTGAAATCGAGTGAAATTGATGAAAAATTGATATAATTTGAGTAAGATCGATCAAAATTGAGTGTATTCAAGTCGACTCGATTACAAATTGAGTGAATTTTAGTAAGATTGATGAAATCATAGTTTCATATCGTTAGAGTTGTTAAATCGATAACAAAATAAAAAGGTTTGATCGAAATTGGATAAAATTCAATAAATCTAAGTGAAATTGAGTGAAATTGATGAAAAATTGATATAATTTGAGTAAGATCGATCAAAATTAAGTGTATTCTAGTCGGTTCGAGAAAAATTAAGTGAATTTTAGTGAGATTTGTGAAAACATAGTTTCATATCGTCAGATTTATTAGATCGGTAAAAAAATGAATAAGTTTGATTGAGATTTAAAATTCAATAAATCAAAGTAAATTCAAGTGAAATTGATGAAAAATTGATATAACATTGAGTAAGATCGATCAAAATTAAGTGTTTTCTAGTCGGTTCGATAAAAAATTAAGTGAATTTTAGTGAGATTGATGAAATCATAGTTTGATATTGTTAGATTTGTTAGATTGATAAAAAAAATGAATAAATTTGATCGAGATTGGATAAAATTCAATAAATCAAAGTAAAATCGAGTGAAATTGGATTCAGGTAAATGCCGTTTTTGGTGTAAGGTTACGAAAGGATTTGGATTCATAAATAAAATCTTTAAAAGTTTATATGTGTTATAAATCATTTAGTGCACAATTTATTTCGTAAAGTGAGTTATAAATTTGAAACAATTTAAAAAAAAAAATAAAAAAAAATAAAAAATATTTTAAAAAATAATAATTAAATTTAGTCGGAATAATCGGGTAATTTGGGGTAACATGCATATTTTATAAATTCTTTCCATAAGTCGGAAACAAAATCAATACCCTGAACCCTCATATTGTTTATTCACATGAGTTATAATCTTTACCAATATCGTCGGAATCGTCATGTTCGTCATGTAAACCTTATTATCCTTAGTAACCTCTTCCCCTATTTCGTTAAACATCAAGCTCTAAACTAAGTTTTGGAAATTAGGATTCATCAATTTTTTTTTTTTTTGTAATTAGGGTTCTTAGTTTGTCATTTGTTTATAAGTTACGATTTGATGAATTGGGTTGAACCCCAACAGATGTTCAATTAAAAGGAATTGAGATGTAGCTTAATTTTTTGTATAAAGTTAAGCTTTACCTAATAACAACAAATATATGAGGTGTACAAGACAAACATGATGGGTTGAAAGTTCGGGGTTCGGGGTTCAGGGTATCCTAAACCTAAACCCTGAACACTTAAGAGTCATTAAACAGTAAGGATAATAAGGTGTACAAGACGAACATGACTAGTTGAGGGTTCGGGGTTCAGGGTTCATGTACACCTTATTATCCTTAATAAACTCTTCCCCTAACTCGTTAAACTTATCGGACACGCAAAATGGGATGTCTCATGTGTGCAAAAACTTAAGAGTCGCAACATTAACTCTCCACTACGAGACATCAAGCTTTGCGTCCCAATTCCTTTCAATTGGGATGATCATATATTTTTTGTTAATAGGTAAAGCTTAAATTTATACAAGAGATTAAGTTACATCTCAATTCCTTTTAATTGAACATCTGTTTTGGTTCAACCCAATTCATCAAATCATAACTTATAAACAAATGACAAACTAAGAAACCTAATTAAAAAAAAAACAAACAAATATTTTTGATGAATCCTAATTTCCAAAATTCGTTACGTAACGATAGAAATATCCGTTTCCAACATTCCAAATCCGTTATCCACCTTTCAAATTTTTGTTTCAGTAAGATGGTAACTAACACACACAATGGTAACTAACACAAAATAGCAACTAACACACAATCCGTATGACCATCCAATAACGAATCTGGACCATCAAAATATTTCCTTGATCCGTATGAGGCGCCATCACCACCGTTAATATTTTTTTATTAAAACCCTAAACAAAATTTTCTCCATTTTGGGCATTTGCTTTTCTCTCTCATTTTCATGGTTCATGGTACCTCAAAATTTTCTCCTGATGTTGCACGAGTGAAGTTGAGGGAGATCAAATACAAGATTGAGAGGAGGAGTACTGCCCTAGATCAATCGAATAACACTGTATCCCAGGTAGCCCAGTTCTTATCAGGAAGATCTCACGTATTTGAAAGTTTTCTGTAAGGTAAAGTTCAGATCTTCTTTTTTCATTTATTTTTTGAATTACGGTTTTGTGTCTGATTCTAGCTGAAGGGTTTTGAGTTGACTTGGATGTTTTCCGTAAATTTTCTTATGGTTTAATCTCTGAAAACGAAAAATACAGTAATATTATTTTTCTTCTTACTACTTCTTCCAAAGACACAATATTTCAATCTCATCATTTATATTCTTTAGATTCCAAAAATGGGATTCTTACTCTAATCTCTCAGTTTCATCTTCTCTGTCATTTTCAGAAGAACCCTAATCGAAAGCTTCCAATTTTGCTCGTGGATGTTATGGTACCATCGATTTATCCTGAAAAGGAGCTGATTAACAAACGAGGTACAAGATAGGAAGTTATCTTCCACTAATGTTCTTTGCTTACTGACTACGTATTCATGAGACCAAGGAAAGTTTTTGTTCAATATAATGTAAGCAACACGAGTTTCTGTTTATCTATGTGAAATCATCATACATATTGTGGTATAAGTTAATTACCCTGACTATGACTCAACTTGTTTAAGGTTGACCTAGCTAAGATAATCTTTAAGGATGGAAAGTCTTTTAATTTGAACAGCTGGTATTGATAATGTACTAGTCTTTTTAATCTTTACCTTTTCTTTACAATGATTGAGTTTCATAATCAAATGCACAAATGCCTATAGTTTACTGTACATGACTTTCAAAGTTACAATCTGTTAGTATTGTAAAGTCTTATGACTTATACTTTAAATTGCAAATTTCATGTTCTGAGTTGGTTTCATCCTTCAATACCCCTTGATTACGATGGGTATTTTGTTTGAATTATTGTAGTTAGTAGTAGGTTGGGATTATGGGTGAAAAATGATTGAGTGTTGTGTTCTTACTTGTTTGATTTTTTTGGATTTTGTAGGTTGAGTATTATTTCAGTAATGCAAATTTGGCGAATTCTTCGAAGCTTAGAAGTGGTTAGATTCATTTAACTGTTTTCTGTGATCATGTCCTGCACATTAAAATCATATCTACGTGTCCATTCACATGTTGTTTTGGTGCTGAAATCTGCAGGTTGTAAGTGAAGATGGGAAGAAGGTCGGGCGTCAAAATCCATTCACCGTGTTAGATTTGGAAGATTGCAGGTAATATCACTAACTACTTAGTATCTTTGATGTATGTTGGTTGTATCATAAATAACAAGAAAGTACCTGCTTAGTGTGCCTTTTTTTTTTAGTATCGATATCTTATCTTGTGCTGTGAATGTAGAACACTACTGGAATTTTAATTAACAATCTTATACATGGTTGGTCATGGGTACTTTTTGGTTCTGTGATTTTTTTCTTTCTTGTAATGTTCTATACTACAAATTTGAATGTAATCATTTCATAGAAGGTTATTGATTGTTCATAGGATGACAAAGCCAAGTCAGGATGTTGGTTTGAGTGTGCAAATAACTAAGAAATGCAAATTAAGTGAAGAGATATACAATAAAAACAGTAAGAAGAGGATTATACTGCAATATATGTTTGTTTTTTTGATTTTCTATTATTACCAAGTTTTTTCATGACTTTATGTTATTTTCTTCAGTAATCTGATTTTGAATGTTCATGGTGTTCAATGACAGTGATAAAGACAATAATCGAGTTTCGACATGGAAAACTCCGGTGTTCGTAAAAGGACCATTAGGGATTGTAATAGGAACGGAATTAACATTTTTTCTAATGTTCATTTCTCTATTATTTTGGTCATTCACAAGTAACTTGCACATGAATTTCAAAACGATCAACAAAAAAGCATCTGCAAAATTTGGATTGACAGTGTAAGAAGAATTTTAGAACGATTTTTTTCGATCTTTATTTCTTAGTAGTCTTCTTGATGTTGATTATGATATAACTCAGATATATTTCCTTTTTCATTTTTGCATATGGAAACTCAAACTAGAGAGTGTAGGTCTAAGATATGGATTAGTTGGGAATGTAGCTTTATCATTTTTGTTCTTTCCGGTAACACGAGGATTCCATAATCCAGTGAAGATGAAGTTTAAGACCAGATCTGTTTCTGTCTGGGGGTTGGGCTGCTGCTGTGGTTCCGAGTTTAGATTTCTTTGATGGTTTGATTGTTCTTGGCGGATTGGGAAGTTTACATATTCTTGTTTTGCTTTTCGAAGCTTGGTCTGTGGATTTCAGATGCATTGCTGAGTTTAACAAGGTAATATAGTTAATTGAGATTAATGTTTTTTGTTGTTGTTGTTCTTATGTAATTGTGATGACCTAGTTTATTTTTAAGTGATTGTGATTTTATATTACACTTGTTCGATTTTGTAGTTGAAGGATATTCATCAAGCAGATTCTTGTAAAATTATTCCTGCTAAGTTCTCTTGTTCTAAAGAAATTGTGCCACTGAACTTCCGTAAACCAGTATGTTTTTAATTATCACATTACCTTGATATTTTGATTCATACTTTACATTGATGTTTGTTTGAACTTAAGGTACTCCAGAGTGAAGAAAGACCACTAAGTAAGAAGGGACAACATCCTTTGGAAATATTTGTTACTGGTCATTTTGACCTTACAGTGCTTTTTAATGTTTCTGTCAAATCAATTGAGTTGCAAGTTTTCTTTTATGCGAATGTCACTTTGGTTTTTTATTTTGTTGGGTGTTATTAAATCTAACAAGTTCTAAAATCTTACTGGTGAACATATTCTAGGTGCTGGGAAGACAACTTTGTAAAGATTCAGGCTCTTAACCAGCATTACCCGGATGGAGGAAAAAAAATGATTAGATAGTTTTCTTGTAAATTGTATAATTTTTTTAAAAAAAGATATAAACTAAATTCTGTGATACAATAAAATATAATATAATTTTTAATTTTTAATTTGGTTCATAATTGTTCCGTATTAATTTTACTTTGGGATTATCTAATCAGAATAACGAGCAACTAACTTGAGTAAAAACTTTGATAGCTTAAAAGTTTAAGCAATCAATTTTAGGACAATCAAAATCAGAAATAACTTTCATTTGATAGTTTAAAACTTTAAGCAATTATTTTAAAGCTAATCAAGATCAGAAATTATTTGTAGCGAGTAAAAATTTAAAAGCTTAAAACTTTAAGCAATCAACTTGAGTAAAAATTTTGCTACCTCAAAAGCTTGAGCAACCAACTTAAGACCAATCAAAATCAGAAATCGCTTTTAGCGAGCAAAATAATTTGATCGCTTAGTACCTTAACCAAGCAATTTTAGAGCGAGTTGCTCCATGTATCTATCAACTAAGCATTTTACTTGCTTTACAATGATTGATATATCTGAAGCGATTGGTAGTTTACTTGCTTTAGAATGATTGATATATCTGAAGCGATTGATATTTTACTTGCTATATTGGTTGGTCTAGATGTTAAGCGATCACAGATTTACTTGCTCCATGTTAGTTGGTCTAATGTTAAGCAATGAGAAAAGCACTCGCTTTAGGTAAGTTGGTTTATTACTAGAGCGATTGCATGGTCGCTCAAGGCTTTGAGATACATGGCTTTGGGCAATCAACGAAGCGAGTGCCACTTTTAGTCGCTATAACGGTTATAGCGACTTAAAAGAGACTTTAAGCGACTTAAAACGACATGTCGCTTAAACCCGTTTTTCTTATAGTGCTGATGCCATTTTTGTTGACATTTGGAGTATTTGTCTGGAGTCAGTAATACTATTTCATCCGTTGCCCTGCTTATAAAACCAAAACGTATCTGGGGTTGTCATGTTGCACAAAATATGACTTTGTATTTGCTCTCCTTTCTATCATCCGCGTTACCTGGACCTCTGGTTCCAAACTTATGGTATCACTATCATGCTTGCCCTTGTGAGATAACTCCTAAGATTATATCCAAGAATAAGATTCAATTAAATATCACGTGAACATTTTTTAGAGCGTGCAGAAAATCCTAATTTTCACACACAATGTCGTAAGTGAAGTTGCGTGCACCCTATCACTACTGAAGAAATCAATCATTTAAAAAGTATTACTCGGCCACAGCTATTAATTAACATCTTTAATACTCAATGAACTCAATACATTATTCAATTGGTACAATTCTTCTTCAGAACTTTAAATCTTGATTCTGTTTGCTTAGAAAAATGTTTCGGTTCAGTAATATATATATACACACACATTCAGTTCAAAGAGCAAACATGAAGAGAACATAAAATATGAAGGAGCTCATGAGCAGCAATAGAATGCAGAATTAGCTTGGCTCCATAACGCAACCCAGGTGCGGAGCCAGATTTATAAGAAGGCAAAGGGAGTGCAAAAATCTTCCGGATGGGGGTCAAAATGAGCTTGGGAGGCCATTTTATGACAATTTTGTTTTAGAATAATAACAACTGGGCTTGGGAGTCAGTTAGGCTCGGAGCGTAACTGCACACCGATGCTCTAAGCCGGCTCCGCCACTAACGCAAACCATAACATACTAACAATAACATCGCTATAGTTGTTGGTTATATACATTAGAATGATGAGAGATACACTCAATATTATCACCACCACCAACTCCAATTGCTTTGTGGTTCTCACAACCACATCCAGTGTTGCTCTTACTACGGGTAGTACCTCCTGTTGTCGCTGATTGGACATTCTATTGACGCTAGATGCTGGCATGATAAGGAGGATGACAGTTCATGCATCCTTGAAGTATGTGGGAAATGAGAAGGAATTCTTGAAAGGGTCTGAATTGTCATCATTTAAATTAGGAGTGTACATAGAATATAGAATGTAATGTAGTTGGTTATACAACAGAATTAAGCATGATAAACTCAGTACTACCAGCACCACCAATTCATCTGTTAGTTATGTTTCCACATCAACCACCATTCTTGCTAGTACTTCCTCCTCCAGCTGCTGCTGCAATGGCTTCTTTTATTTGGTGCCGTAGATCACCATGGGACGATGGTAATACATCCTAATAGTTTGTAGACAGTGAGATTGAATGTTGGTTCTGCAACAATGGAAAAACTAAACAGAAAAAAACTGTTAACTTTAGATAAATTTTTGTATTGATAAAAACTCTGATGTTGATGCACACACACAAGGACAGAGCCACCTGCTCATCAAATTGTCCTTAACACAATAGTTCTCTGGTACTCCTCAATAATGAGAGATGCTATACCCCAATAGAGAAGATGTGTCCAGGATAGAACTGCCCGTTATGATTTGAATTAGCACAATACAAATCACCCTCATACGAACTCAACAACAAGATAGATGGAAGGAAATAAACACTCATTTGCGCAAAACAAAGCAAGAAGAAGGGAAAAGAGCGGATAGTAGCCTGCTCTGGAGTGGTTTGAAATGAAAAATCTTTTTTCTTTTATAGCCAATAGATGGAGTGAAACTATTGGCGTAATTAATGAGAATAATTTTTGTATTAATTAAAATTAATTTCGTTCATTAATCACGGTCATTATGTTTAAAACGGTCAAAACATATTTTCTTTTATGACAAGAGTTATTCTCGCCGGGTCATACGCCCCCACATTTAAAACAAAATTTAATGAAAATATTTATGTTTAAAAATATAAGTCTTGGTTGACCCGCAACCTTAGCTACGTCCGCATCCGCAAGCATACTCAATCCTGCAACACACAAGCACCGCAAGCGTCATAAGCTCCATAAGCTCCGCAAGCCGCAAGCGTGCGTGCTTCTGTGCGAAGCACCGTACATATGTGAAAGTATGCTTACTTCAACTAGCACATTGCCTTAGTCCTCCCCTAACAACAAAAGTTTCTAAACTCTAAGGGCCCTCCCTTAGTTGCATTTTTTGTGGTAATAAAGGGAGAACTCATTTCTAGTCTCTCCAATGTGGGACTACAGGTTATTCATTTACAATAGTGAAAAGTGATCTAATCTCCCTTAGTGACATCTAGGTCCTAAGGTCCATTCCCACCAAGACTAAAAATTCATTTTAAATTTCATTTTTCTGCAACAATCCCCCACATGAATGAAAACCCGATAAAATCAAAAATCAGAAAACGAGAAATACCTCTTAGGAAATAGGTGTCCATAAGGTCTTGAACCTTTGCTTAGTGAGAAATTACCGAAACTACTTGATGGAAAGTGAAAGCGATGTCTTGAACTGCCATCGTTTGGTGTAGTTCATCAATAACTTCCACGCGTGATATCTCTCTAGGTGTTGTTAAGTTCGTGTCGTTGTGTTCATTTTAGCCCTGGACATATCCCGTTTCTCAGAATGCTCTAGAGAATCAGCTTAGTTCTCATTGGAAGCGACCCACTTCCTCATTCAGATATGTTAGTTCTATCAAGAGTGTTTACTGCTACACCCCATTTCAATCTTAAATTGAAACCATATAACTCATTAAGACTTAATAAAAAGTCATCCTCACATGCAGCACACTATCACGTCTACACCATAGGGAAGGGACAAAGAATGAAATTCTCAGATAGTGTTTCCTTTAACCCACCACAAATTAGTTGTCTCATTCGAAACCTTGATCTTGGGATCTCCAGTCAGCAAGGTTGAGTATCCTTCATGGCAAGTTTATTTGATGAGCTTAATCCCCATCCCCCTCGATGCATTACTAACTATCTCCTTGGACAAATGTTTCGTCAAAGGGTCCGCGATATTCTCCTTAGACCTCACAAAGTCAAGAGAAATAACGCCAGTTGAGATTAGTTGTTTAGGGAATTATGTCTTCTACGAATGTGTATAGACTTCCCATTATAGTTGCTGTTTTTAGCATGAGCTATTGCAGCTTGACTATCATAATGTATAGATATAGCTGGAACAGGCCTATTCCAAAGAGGAATATATTCTAAAAAGCATCTTATCCAAGCGACTTCCTCTCCTGTTTTATCTAACGCAATAAACTCTGATTCCATAGTGGATCGAGCTATACATGTCTGTTTAGAACTTTTCCAAGATACAGACCCGCAAGCTAGAGTGAAAACATATCCACTCGTAGACTTAGACTCCTCTGAGTCTGCTATCCAGTTTGCGTCACAATATCCTTCAAGGACCGCATGGTATCTTTCATAATTTAAACAAAAGTTTAAAGTGTAATTCAAGTACCTTAACACTCTAATAAGTGCATCCCAATGGTCTTGTCCCGAATTACATGTATACCTACTTAATCTACTCACAACATAGGCAATGTATGGTCTCGTACATTTCATTAAATACATCATACTTCCTATGACACGTGAATATTCAAGTTTCAAAACTCCATTATATTTGTTCTTCTTGAGTCTAGAACAAGGATCATACGGAGTACAAGCAGGTTAACTATCAAACTGGTTATATTTTCTAAGCACAGATTCAACGTAATGAGATTGACTAAGACTATATCCATTAGAATCTCTTCTAATCTTCATCCCTAAGATTACATCATCGGGGCCTAAGTCTTTCATGTCAAAGTTCTCATTTAGCATGTCCTTAGTGGAATTAATTACATCCATGTTTGTACCAAGTATAAGCATATCATCAAAATACAAGCATACAATCACACAGGCATCATTCACAAGTTTAGTATAAACACACTTGTCAGATTCATTTATTTTAAAACCACTAGAAATCATTACATGATCAAAATTTTCATGCCATTTTTAGGTGCTTGTTTCAAGCCATACAAAGATTTTTTCAGTTTACAAACTTTGTTTTCACAACCTTTCACTACAAAGCCCTCAGGTTGGTACATATAAATTTCTTCATCTAATTCACCATTTAGAAAAGCTTTTTTTACATCCATTTGATGTATCTCTAAGTTATGAATAGCAGGAATAGCAATTAACATCCTAATGGAATTAATTCTCGTGACAGGTGAATAAGTGTCAAAGAAATCTATACCTTCTATTTGTTTATAGCCTTTAGCTACTAATCTAGCTTTGTATTTTTCCACAGTTCCATCTACTTTACGTTTCCTTTGAAGATCCATTTACAACCTATGGGTTTACACCCTAGAGGTAAGTCTACAATCTCCCAAGTATCATTTTGTAGTATGGAATCCATTTCACTAATAGTGGATTCTTCCCACCATGGAGCTTCA